>ONZH01014099.1:0-20085 GCA_900303285.1 Rhinella marina | reverse complement strand
CACAGCTTATAATAATACTGGAGATATGAGGAGTCCCTAACACTATAGTCCACAGCTTATAATATAATGAAAGATATGAGGAGTCCTAACACTACAGTCACAGTTATAAAACTACAAAGTATAGAGTCCCTAGTCCACAGCTACAGTAACACTACAGTCACAGCTTATAACTATATACAGGAGAGATATGAGGAGTCCCTAACACTACAGTCCACAGCTTATAATAATACAGAGATATGAGGAGTCCTAACACTACAGTCCACAGCTTATAATAATACAGGGAGATATGAGGAGTCCCTAACACTACAGTCCACAGCTTATAATAATACAGAGAGATATGAGGAGTCCCTAACACTACAGTCCACAGTCCACAGCTATAATAATACAGAGTAGATATGAGAGTCTAACACTCAGTCCACAGCTTATATAATACACAGAGATATGAGGAGTCCTAACACTACAGTCCACAGCTTATAATAATACAGAGAGATATGAGGAGTCCCTAACACTACAGTCCACAGCTTATAATAATACAGATAGATATGAGGAGTCCCTAACACTACAGTCCACAGCTTATAATAATACAGAGAGATATGAGGAGTCCCTAACACTACAGTCCACAGCTTATAATAATACAGAGATATGAGGAGTCCCTAACACTACAGTCCACAGCTTATAATAACAGATAGATATGAGGAGTCCCTAACACTACTTCCACAGCTTATAATAATACAGAGAGATATATGAGGTCACTAAAACTACAGTCCACAGCTTATAACTAATACAGGGAGATATGAGGAGCCTAACATACAGTCCCACAGCTTAAATAATACAGAGAGATATGAGGAGTCCTACACTACAGTCCACAGCTTATAATAATACAGAGAGATATGAGGAGTCCCAAACACTACAGTCCACATACTTATACATACATACACTAAAGAGATATGAGGAGTCCCAGCACTGAAGTCCACACTACAGTCCACAGCTTATAATAATACAGGGAGATATGAGGAGTCCCTAACACTACAGTCCACAGCTTATAATAATATGAACAGATATGAGGAGTCCCTAAACTACAGTCCACAGCTTATAAACATACTTGAGGAGTCCCAACACTTACAGTCCACAGCTTATAATAATACAGAGAGATATGAGGAGTCCCTAACACTACAGTCTACAGCTTATAATAATACTGAGAGATATGAGGAGTCCCTAACACTACAGTCCACAGCTTATAATAATACAGAGAGATATGAGGAGTCCCTAACACTACAGTCCACAGCTTATAATAATACAGAGAGATATGAGGAGTCCCTAACACTACAGTCCACAGCTTATAATAATACAGAGATATGAGGAGTCCCTAACACTACAGTCCACAGCTTATAATAATACAGGGAGATATGAGGAGTCCCTAACACTACAGTCCACAGCTTATAATAATACAGAGATATGAGGACTCCCTAACACTACAGTCCACAGCTTATAATAATACAGAAATATGAGTCCCTAACACTACACAGCTTATAATAATACAGGGAGATATGAGGAGTCCCTAACACCCAGTCCACACTTATAATAATACAGGGAGATATGAGGAGTCTAACACTACAGTCCACAGCTTATAATAATACAGAGATATGAGGAGTCCCTAACACTACAGTCCACAGCTTATAATAATACTGAGAGATATGAGGAGTCCCTAACACTACAGTCCACAGCTTATAATAATACAGATAGATATGAGGAGTCCCTAACACTACAGTCCACAGCTTATAATAATACAGAGAGATATGAGGAGTCCCTAACACTACAGTCCACAGCTTATAATAATAATAGATATGAGGAGTCCTAACACTTACAGTTCCACAGCTTAATAATATGAGAGATATGAGGAGTCCCTAACACTACAGTCCACAGCTTATAATAATACAGAGAGATATGAGGAGTCCCTAACACTACAGTCCACAGCTTATAATAATACTGAGAGATATGAGGAGTCCCTAACCACCATGTGTAGGAGATCACGTGTGGTCATGAAAACAACACAGGTCAAACAAACTGGAAATAAAATGGGAATCTGCCGCCCTACGAGATAAAAGTCAACCGGACTGTTGGAACCTATAGATAAACAGGGTGATGAGAACCTGAAACTGTACAGTGGAGTCAATGGAAGCTGTGTTTAGCAAAGGAACCTGGGGAAGAAACCCCCACAATCTCAGGAAATAGTACCAGCTGAAAACTGTAATTACCGGAAATGTCGATAAAACCAGCCACATCTTCTAAGGAGATGTAGAAGGTTCTTCTAGGAGGCCGTCCATTTTTGCTGAAGATCTTTGTATCCTTTGAAAAATCATTGTCTCGCTGCGAGCTGTGTAATAGGCCATGGACTGGTCACATTCAGGAAGTCTATTACCGGCTGTGATAAAAGGAGTTAAGGTTTTATAAAGGGTTAAAGGGAACATGTCATCAGAAAACAAGCTGCCGTTAAAGTCACTTTTTATGAGAATTTTTGATGATGTTTTTAATTTTCCATGTATTCCATATATTTAAACAAAAAAGATAAAATCCTGCATTTCGCAGGGGGCACTATGTGTAATAATTGGCGCCACTCCCTGGTCTGTACGAATCACGTTACTGCAGTTATCTACCATCCTAATCCTGCCTGTAATGATATCACCTCTGTGTATAGATAAGAAAGGATCCACCAGTCACAACTGATAGTCAAATCTTATCTCCTCCACCTCCCTGTACAATGACCTCTGCACAGGTCACAGAGCATTCCCAGAAGACTCTCCCATAGAAGTCAACAGGGTCAGCTCCACACCATTGTGTCTATGGACCATGAGGCTGACGTAAAGCAATTTTCTAAATGTTGTTAAGAACTCAAAAATGGCTGCCCCCATAATAATGTTCAAGATGGCCGCCCCATAATAATATTCAAGATGGCTGCCCCTATATTAATGTTCAAGATGGTCAACTCCATAATCGTGTTCAAAATGGCTGCCCCCCTAATGATGTTTAAGTTGGCTGCCCCCATAATCATGTTCAAGATGGCTGCCTCCATAATCATGTTTAAGATGGCCGCCCCCATAATAATGTTCAAGATGGCCAACCCCATAATCATGTTCAAGATGGCCGCCCCCATAATAATGTTCAAGATGGCCAACCCCATAATCATGTTCAAGATGGCCGCCCCCATAATAATGTTCAAGATGGCCAACCCCATAATCATGTTCAAGATGGCCGCCCCCATAATAATGTTCAAGATGGCCAACCCCATAATCATGTTCAAGATGGCCAACCCCATAATCATGTTCAAGATGGCCGCCCCCATAATAATATTGAAGATGGCTGCCCCTATATTAATGTTCAAGATGGCCAACTCCATAATCGTGTTCAAAAATGGCCGCCCCCTAATAATGTTTAAGATGGCTGCCCCCATAATCATGTTCAAGATGGCTGCCCCCATAATAATGATCAAGATGAACACCCCCATAATCATGTTCAAGAAATGGAATGAAAAATTCTACGGTCAGAAAATAAAAACAGATTAGAAAAAAGTGAGAAATACTGTTTGCCAGTCCAGTAATTCGGTTCGGTCCAGTTAACGATTTCCTTTTGAGTGTTTTTGGTGCAGGTGCAGTTGTCAGTCAGAGAGCCAATGAAAAAGTAGGGGAGCGCCCTGACCAGTACCTGCTATCCTGTTCTGCCCCAGCGGTGACCAGTCATTTCTATCACCTTGCTAAAGTCTGCCAACTTCCAGCTTGATGACCACAGCAGTGACCACTGATAACCAGCTTGATGTCCACGGCCTTGATCAGCCTTGTGTATCCTGTCCATGTGGATCCCGCATGCTCCACAGAACAAGCTACCAGGATCATTCATCAGTTACCAGATGGATTACAGCATCAGGAACCAACCAATCAGAAGTGGAAGAAAACAAGCCTTGTTATTGACCACTAAGCCTATGATTAATCCAGTTCATAACGTTTCAGACCCTGCACCCTAGGGGAAGACTGAAGGCCTCCTAGAGCTGGACTATCTCAAACCCTATGTACATAGTTGATGCCTGTTACACGGGTCTTCTTTCTTAAGTAGTCCTGACTGTGTCGGGGACACCACAGTTAAGTAGGGGAGAGTGTAGTGCCTGGAGCAGGGGTACGATGTAAACTCATCAACTCCTTACTTTATTTCACTTTAAATCATTAACTTGCATTGACTTATACTGTTTAATACTGCGTTACTGCATTTTATATATACAGTACAGACCAAAAGTTTGGACACACCTTCTCATTCAAAGAGTTTTCTGTATTTTCATGACTATGATAATTGTAGATTCACACTGAAGGCATCAAAACTATGAATTAACACGTGTGGAATTATAGACTTAACAAAAAGTGTGAAACAACTGAAAATATGTCTTATATTCTAGGTTCTTCAAAGTAGCCACCTTTTGCTTTGATTACTGCTTTGCACACTCTTGGCATTCTCTTGATGAGCTTCAAGAGGTAGTCACCTGAAATGGTTTTCACTTCACAGGTGTGCCCTGTCAGGTTTAATAAGTGGGATTTCTTGCCTTATAAATGGGGTTGGGACCATGAGTTGTGTTGGGCAGAAGTCAGGTGGATACACAGCTGATAGTCCTACTGAATAGACTGTTAGAATTTGTATTATGGCAAGAAAAAAGCAGCTAAGTAAAGAAAAACGAGCGGCCATCATTACTTTAAGAAATGAAGGTCAGTCAGTCCGAAAAATTGGGAAAACTTTGAAAGTGTCCCCAAGTGCAGTCACAAAAACCATCAAGTGCTGCAAAGAAACTGTCTGACATGAGGAGCGCCCCAGGAAAGGAAGACCAAGAGTCACCTCTGCTGCAGAGGAGAAGTTCATCCGAGTCACCAGCCTCAGAAATGGCAGGTTAACAGCAGCTCAGATTAGAGACCAGGTCAATGCCACAGAGTTCTAGCAGCAGACACATCTCTACAACAACTGGTAAGAGGAGACTGTGTGCAGCAGGCCTTCATGGTGGAAACCACTGCTAAGGAGAACACAAGGAACGGACATTAGACCAGTGGAGATCTGTGCTTTGGTCTGATGAGTCCAAATGTGAGATCTTTGGTTCCAACCACTGTGTCTTTGTGAAGGAATGGACTCTACATGCCTGGTTCCCACCGTGAAGCATGGAGGAGGAGGTGTGATGGTGTGGGGTATTTATACTGAACCAGCATGGCTACCACAGCATCTTGCAGCGGCATGCTATTCCATCCGGTTTGCGTTTAGTTGGACCATCATTTATTTATCAACAGGACAATGACCCCAAACACACCTCCAGGCTGTGTAAGGGCTATTTGACCAAGAAGGAGAGTGATGGGGTGCTACACCAGATGACCTGGCCTCCACAGTCACCAGACCTGAACCCAATCCAGATGGTTTGGGGTGAGCTGGACCGCAGAGTGAAGGCAAAAGGGCCAACAAGTGCTAAGCATCTCTGGGAACTCCTTCAAGACTGTTGGAATACCATTTCAGGTGACTATCTCTTGAAGCTCATCAAGAGAATGCCAAGAGTGTGCAAAGCAGTAATCAAAGCAAAAGGTGGCTACTTTGAAGAACCTAGAATATAAGACATATTTTCAGTTGTTTCACACTTTTTTGTTAAGTCTATAATTCCACATGTGATAATTCATAGTTTTGATGCCTTCAGTGTGAATCTACAATTATCATAGTCATGAAAATACAGAAAACTCTTTGAATGAGAAGGTGTGTCCAAACTTTTGATCTGTACTGTATGTTGTGATATATATCCTGTTCATTCGCACTGTGTTTGCATGGCACTGTGTAAAAGGTTCATGAACACTGAGAGACATTTGGGACTTTCTAGGTAATTACGAGAAGCTGGTAATTTCCTACAGCAACCATAAGGGTTAAAGAAGATCATGTTTTGGAGGGAAAAAAACAGATGTTGTTTACCACTAAAACCAGACAGCCTGACCTTTTGAATGTCTGGTTTCATTATGTCTAAAAACATGTTTTTGTTTGGGAAATCTGCTGTGTCATTGTCATTATCATTGAAGCTCTAATGTAAGTCTATGAGAGATGGAAATTGTAACATTGTATCTGTTTGTGCTGAGCTTCTCCACTCCTCCCAATATAAGGTTCTATATCAGCTAGAAATGGTATGGGAGCAGTCAGAGCCCCTAGTGTTCTGAAGTTAGGGAACAGTGCTTGGAGAGGAGACTCTGCCAGACTACTGAGTGACCAGAAGAAGACACTGAGATAGGGATACTCTACCACAGACCGTGGGTCACCAGCCTCTGTCCAGGGTACCAACCTTCTGGGAGAGAGACTGCTAGCTCAAGCCTTTCCTCAGCATCAAACCCTTCTTCTGCCAGGAGGAGACTGGAGAAGCCAGCCCTACGCTTCATCTCAGGGAGCAGACTGGAGAAGCCGGCCCTATGCCTCATCTCAGGGAGGAGACTGGAGAAGCCAGCCCTATGCCTCGTTTCAGGGAGGAGACTGGAGAAGCCATCCCTATGCTTCGTCTCAGGGAGGAGACTGGAGAAGTCAGCCCTATGCCTCGTCTCAGGGAGGAGACTGGAGAAGCCAGCCCTATGCCTGTTCCCAGGGAGGAGACTGGAGAAGCCAGCCCTACGCTTCGTCTCAGGGAGGAGACTGGAGAAGTCAGCCCTATGCCCCATCTCAAGGAGGAGACTGGAGAAGCCGGCCCTATGCCCCATCTCAGGGAGGAGACTGGAGAAGCCGGCCCTATGCCTCTTCCCAGGGAGGAGACTGGAGAAGCTGGCCCTATGCCTTGTCTCAGGGAGGAGACTGGAGAAGCCAGCCCTATGCCTCGTCTCAGGGAAGAGACTGGAGAAGCCGGCCCTATGCCTCTTCTCAGGGAGGAGACTGGAGAAGCCGGCCCTATGCCTCGTCTCAGGGAGGAGACTGGAGAAGTCAGCTCTATGCCTCGTCTCAGGGAGGAGACTGGAGAAGCCAGCCCTATGCCTCGTCTCAGGAAGGAGACTGGAGAAGCCATCCCTATGCCTCATCTCAGGGAGGAGACTGGAGAAGCCGGCCCTATGCCTCGTCTCAGGGAGGAGACTGGAGAAGCCGGCCCTATGCCTTGCCTGTATTGTTTTGCACCTGAATCCCTCCAGTAAAGAAGCCCCCCGGTTACTGCAGACCCTGACTCTCTGGACTCATTTCCCATTGGGGTGCACCGCACCTTACCATCCCTTCTAGAGAGCAGCAACACGTGGTGACACCTCAACGATGTCCGGGGGACCCAGCATAGTGTTGGGACCACCCCAAACCCAGCCAGTGCACAGCCCAAGGCTTATATTAACACAGAGATATATAAGAGGAGTTCCTAACACTACAGTCCACATCTTGTAATAATACAGGGATATATAAGACTATAATCTACAGCTAAGTATAATAAAGATTGAGCGGGTACCGCTCAGTGGTCCTGGTGTTGGTATGAACATACGTGGACTCCTCTAGGTTCAGTTCATATTCCACAGAACCGGACTCCTGACGTTCATTTAGATATTTAATGTACCAGATTCAGAGCATGACTGACAGGTGACAGATACCATGAAAATAATGAAGTCCCCTGTGTACATAGGGTACGGCTACAAAGCGACATTGGTTCCAGTAGTGTCTTGTGACTGGTGCTGCGATCCCATTCATTTCTATGGAATCCCTGCTACCCTGTGTTCCTGGCTACGACAACTATTGTGCGACCAGTGTCCCATGTATCCATAGCCTTAGATCCATCCGCACTGGATGACCCCTTACATCTCACCATGGATGATCACCTCCCTGAACGCACAGCGACTCCATTGATCTCACCCACAGAACCATCAGTCCACCTGCGCACAATGCGGATTACACATGGGTTATTACCATAATACAGAACCAGCAAAGTGTATGAGATGGGACAAACCTCGTGTACACTTTGCTTCTTTCTTTCATGCGAAAATTGATCTCCCGTGTGGAAATCTGCAGGGTCAATTGTTTGTGCAATTTTTGGTGCGTAAATCTGCATGAAAAACTGCACAGACTTTCTGTTTTGAAATATGATTTCACAGGGAAATGATGGGAGTCGTGGGCCATACTGACATTATGATCAGCGGCAGCTCATCTGATGACTCTCTATTGCCTCCCAGTGGTCACTGTGGATATTACTGGCCAGAGAAGTTTCTGTATTACCAAAGATTAAAGCTTTAACATGTATGGGCTCCTCGGTACTGGAGACGACTTCGGAATTCCTATACCGAAGTCATTCATCGAATTCTCGTACAACTTCAGCCGAGACGACATTTGGCTACATGGAGCCCATACATTTTAATGCTGTACAGAAACAGCATTAAAAATAAAGTTCTTGAACGAATCAATTTGAGATCTATAGGGGAGGGGGGTGACAAGAATGGGGGGGTGACAAGAATGGGGGGGGGGTGACAAGAATGGAGGGGGGGTGACAAGAATGGAGGGGGTGGTGACAAGAATGCCCCTTCCCAGGAGTGCACCGTCTGGACCAGAAACCCATCTGACACAGCTGGGGGTCACCAGCAGTATGACATGGAGCCAGAGACCAAGACCAAACAGTTCAGACACCTTGAGCAGGTGTAAAAACTTCACAAGTCTTAGAACTACCAGAAACCGTGGAAAAGTCTGCAGCAAGTAATGGAACTTCAGGAGACAGTTCAGACACTGCAGGCACAGGTGCAAAAAGGCAACTGAGACAACACGTGAGGAACTAGTCCTCTGGAGTAGAGATGAGCAAATTGTTGAAATAAATTTAAGGTCTGATTATAATGAATCAGTCAAAAATTTTGATTAATTTCTCAATCAATTCTACTCAAATCATGAGTGCTCCCATTGACCTGAAATTCGGTAAATGAAGCTCTGACATCATCTAGGACTCCGATTTTTTAAATGTTGTGCAACGTGTTGACCCCCCCACACACACACACCAGTACGATTGGGTCCCAGTGTGCAGAAATGCCGAGTGGTGACGTGGCCTGAATGGTTTGCGTGTCACAGTGCTCCTACCTGGCTACCGTCACTCCCCAGGGTTAGGCTCCGTAGCAACAAAGGGGAGAGTGATAGTTGGTGGAGTAAGAGTCCAGACCTGGTAAATGTTCAACGGCTTTACTTAAATAAACTTGCATCCAGAAAATATTTGATCGATCTCTGGTTTCCGCAGGTTTTAGGGTGCACTGGCAGGTGAACTTGAATACTAGGCTTTATCTCTCTGCTGTGCTAATCTCTGCAATCAATCTGGTTACAGGACTTTATGACGGTTCTGGTACCGTTGATGGGGTTGTCTTTGGCTGTTGACCTCCTACTAATACTCCGTCTATCAGCTGCAAGGAGTTGGGCTGCTTTATGAGCTGCTTCCCTTACAAGACTCCTGCTGCAGGAGACAGGCCCATTCCCCTCACTGAACCATGTCTCGTCTCTTCCAAATCTCAAACTTATCGACTGACTATAGCTTCATGCAACCCCTCCCTTGGTAGGAAGCAGGACAAGCCACTTCTACCCAAAAGGGGGGAGAATAGAATGGTAAGTTCCATTCTATCTAAAGATCTCCCTCTGACAGATACACTGGCACTTACTGGTGAACCAGACACAGTGTATGAAATACAATACAGTTACATAGCAATATTATTGAGGCACAGTATCAGGGGACCTGGAAATAAATACACAGATCACATTCTTGGTTAGCCATTTAGAGTGCCCGCTCTGGGGTACTACACATGTCTTTGTGTTTTGTTTTTTTTTTGTTTTTGTTTTTTCGACCGCCGACACCGACGGTCAGCTCACCCTAGGCTTAAACTGGAAACCTGAGTGCAAGGAGATAACCCTGGACCGGAAACAGGCTTCTAGAAAAATCCATCTCCAGCACTTCCATAAAATATATCTTTTCTATTCAGTTACTAATAAAAGCAACTTGTACAAAAGCAAACAGTAGCCGACATGTTTCAGACTCATTCATGGCAAGGAATAGACTTTCTGAGTCCGAAACATGTTGGCTACTGTTTGCTTTTGTACAAGGTGCTTTTAATTGTAACACACATAGTGTGTATGGGAAAAAACAGTGGCTTGTTGGGACTAAGCATCCAAAAATTATGCCTCAAGGAGGGCAGATCCCTGAGGTACCGGAAGAAGCAGAAACAGATGTGCAGTTTTGTAGGGGTAATAGTAGTGGTAGCAGTACAGTACAGAACGTGACAGACTGGCAGGAGATAGTCACAGCAGCAGCCCATCCCACTGTTCCTACCTGCTTGCACGAAGCACCGTAAGCAGCGGCCCACAACTGGTCAACAGTACCTTCCAAAATACATACAGGGTTCTATACAGAACCCAGAGAGGAATACGAGAGGAAAGGCCAGGAAGAAAATAAAAAACTAGAGACAGATCGGCAGCCACAACACTAGGAAAATGGCAGAAAGAGACCAAGCTGGACCAGAATAAGTCGAATCAAGAACGATAAACCAGAGTCAGAAACCGCTCTATAGTTAAAACCAGGAGAATGGACAGAGTAAACCAAAAGTAGAAAAACCAGATGCAATACCAAGCCAGAGTCAAAACCAGAAAGAAATGTCATGGTCCAAACTAGATCTCAAAAATCGGTATAGATCAAGCAGTGGAGGGCTAGTGGGGTTATACAGAAGACATTCACAGACAACGTGTGGCCAACAGATTGTCTGTTTAAATAGACTGTATTTCCCGGTCACGTGAAGCACCCGGTGTAACATGACCGATGACATCAGCACATTGAACGTGCTGGCAAAACTTCATATTACCAGAGCTCCTGCACAGGGATTGTCTGGCCTGGTTACCATACTAAGCGGATGGCCAGGTAATGACATATGCATATTGATGGCTTGCAGATGTGCGGCTATGTATGTGGGTAGTAGTAGTGGCAGTAATAGCTATGACAGCAGCAGTAGAGTTTGGAAACTGATGGCTAGGACATGTGTGGCTGTGTATGGGTAGTAGTAGTGGCACTAATAGCTGTGGCAGCATCAGTAGAGTTTGGAAATTGATGGCTAGATGTGTGGCTGTGTATGGGTAGTAGTAGTGGCAGTAATCGCTGTGGCAGCAGCAGTAGAGTTTGGAAATTGATGGCTAGGACATATGTGGCTGTGTATGGGTAGTAGTAGTGGCAGTAATCACTGTGGCAGCATCAGTACAGTTTGGAAATTGATGGCTAGGACATGTGTGGCTGTGTATGGGTAGTAGTAGTTCCAGTAATAGCTGTGGCAGTATCAGTACAGTTTGGAAAATCATGGCTAGGAGATGTGTGGCTGTGTATGGGTAGTGGTAGAAGGTGGAGTAGCAGCTGTGGCAGTGTCAGCAGCCACAGTGTAGCATGGAACATGATGGCAGGAAGATATGCGGCAGTGGAATGATTGGGATATTGATAAATAGCCACCATCAGCCATCGCATACCGATTCATCAGCCCTATGACGAGTGTGAAAATCCTCCCGGATCCATGCCTCATTCATGTTTACAAATCAGAGGACAACTTATTCTACTCGGGTGTCATCATGCCCCCGTGGCACTGAAAAGCCTCTTTGAGATGACACTGGAGGCTGGGCAAGAAAGAAAAGAGACGGTTAGGGCCACTGTTCCAGTCTGCCTGCACAGAAGTCTATGGGCAGAGTCCAGGTACCGTAGAACTACCATAGGTGTTGAGGCAGCAGGTCTCCGTATGCTTATGTACGTCAGACTGGCACGGTATACGGAAAAATTGTTCCATCAAGTTCTTGAGACTGAAATGAAAGCTGTGGAGGAGTGTGGAGGAGCCTCCTGGTCAGACATGCGGATGGCAGGTATCTCCTCCCTGAAAGCTGTGGCAAGCTGTGTACACAGTGTATCCTGGTAATACAGCAATATGGTCTCCCTTTCAGTCCAGGAGAGCGTTCAGTGCCATATAAGAATGGCTGAAAAGGGGGGCAATCTCCTGGACTTTGCCAGCACCTTGCCCACGCCAGCGTACTTTTTTAGAAAGCGTTGTACGACTAGATTGATGACGTGCGCCATGCAGGGACATGTGTAACTTCGCCCAGGTTCAGGGCAGTCACGATGTTGCTCTCATTGTTGCTGACCACGTTGCCCAGTTGGAGTCGGCAGGGTGACAGCCAGTGGGATGTTTGTACATGAGTCACTGCTCGGCGGTGTGGCTACTCTCCAGGGGGATCAGCTCCAACAAAGCGTAGTAGGAAGGAGGGGTAGTGCGAGCGACGCTGGGCCCTGCTGCTGTTGGGGACGGGCCAGCGTCCATGGAGCAGGAGGCAGATAAGAGCCTGGTGTGGGAGCCAGGCCGACACAATCATGGGGGGTCAAGAGGACCTCATTGCCAGGATGCTCCCTCGCCGCTGGTGCAAAAAACACTGACCCAGTAGAACATGAAAGACACGTACTGCCCATTAGAGCTGCTCCAGGCGTCCACCGTGGCGTGAACCTTGCAGAATAGCGAGAATCGCAGAGAACGGCCCACGTTGTCACCACGAGAGAGAACATGGCAGGGATGGAAAAAAAATCTTTTGGACAAAGTAGAGCTCGCAGGCGGCAATCCTTTGTTATACGCTGGCACAATGATTTTTTGGAAGACAATTTTTATAGATTTTGGTGAAGATAAGGAACTGACAGGAAATTTTCAGCTGTAGACGCAACATTTTTCTGCAGGAAATCTGCAGAGGAAGATCACCAGCAAAGCGAATGACCCTTGTTAGCAAATCTTATTCACACATGGCAGAAAAAATCTGCAGGAAACAGACCCGTGGAGCGACTTTAAATCTGTAACTTGACAAGTTGTACCGTGAATTTTCGTAGTGGATTTCATGAAAAGATTGAAACCTGCGTCGAATCTGCAGCTTTTCAGAAAAAGAAATTCTGCAGCTCATCAGTCACGTCTGAATCAGTCAGCAATTTTTTGCAGACAAGAAACACAATTTTGATCAACTGGTGAAGACCTAGAACTCAAGGACAATTTTCATCAATTTGAACCCCTTCCAGACAAGCTGGTTCCTGTCCCTTTATGTGGTAACAGCTCTGGAGACTGTTTTCTCGTGACACATTGTACTTCATGTTATTGGTAAATCTGTAAAATGTTCATTTCTCATAAACCAGTAATTAACCTTCTCCGTGTCTCTACTTTATGTCGGCATCATTTTGTAAACAACAGGCTTAGAATTTTAAAAGCAGTTTTTTGGGGACCAATTCAGCTCTGAAGTCACCAACCATAAGTGACCTCATTTTAGAAAGTGCAACCCTCTTCTTTCAAATTTCTTTTTATTGAAAGAATAAACCAGCATACAACATACCATGTAAATTTGATATAGTGCAAGCATATGGTATTCTAGGGTTCCAACCCAAACAAGGTCAAGCATAAGACACATACATTATCACGTACACATCAAGGGTTACAATCCGTCGGTTTTTTCTAACCCAGGTACATAAAAAGTGGAAGGGAAAGGAAAGACGAGGGAAGGATAAGGAAGGGGGGGATGGGGGAGGGGGGGAATTAGAGGACCCTCCAGGTGGCTTTCATGAGTCCGAAATAAGAACAACTATTCCTGTTGATCTACTGTGCATGTTTCTCCAAAATCAGAACACTTTGTAGACGCAGAATGAAATTGCTACCTCCATTACTCTTTCTACCAAAGCTCATACGGTACCTCTGCGTCTATAGGCCCTCCACGGATCCCACAACTGTCTAAAGCTATCATGCCTCCTCTCATCCCAGCTCGCTAGCTCCTCCAGACGACACAATTGATCCACTTTGTCTTGCCATTGTGATAAGGTAGGTGGGTCTTTACTTAGCCACCTTAATGGAATCAACAGTCCTTGCTGCTTGTATCAGGCGAGTAGCTAAATCCCTTTATGAAGGTGACCAAGTAGAAGAGCCAGATAGCCAGAGAAGCACTGTTTCCGGAGTCAACGCCACTGGATCAGCAACTATCTCATTGATGGTGCGCAAAACCTCAGACCAATATTTTCTGATCCCTGGACAGCTCCAAAATATGTGAGACAGAGAGCCCTCCCCAACTCCACACCTCCAGCAGGTACTATCCATCTGTAAGCCTCTTAAAAACAGTTGCTTGGGCGTCTTATACCTTTGGGTCATAACTTTATATGAATGTTCCTGCACCCGAATACATCTTGAAAACCCATGCGAATGGGAGTGTATTTTCAAAATATCTATTTCAGAAAAACTAATACCCAATTCAGAGGCCCAAGTCTGTAGGTATGGCGGCATTCCCACTGATTTAGGTGTCAACAAGGAGTGGTAAAGTAGCGATATAAGCTTGGTGGTGGCTTGTCTCTATTAAACAGTTTCTCAAACCAAGTCATTGATTCCTCTTTTCCCTTGTGCTTATGCAAAAGCTTACATGCATACTTCACCTCCGCTATGTCCAAAAAATTGCCTCTCAAAGATACAAAGAAGGGATCGTCTGGACCCGCTCCCAGTTCGGGCATTTCCTGAATAAATCTCTGAAGTGTATATCCCCTGAACCTATTCCATATTGGAGCTTGAGTAACTGCCTTTGGGTTGACCAGAAAAGGGATCAGGTCCGTGGGCATAGTAGATGGCCTAGCACTAAGCAGTTCCCCACCCAAGTTAAGGCTCCGTATCACTGACTGCGTACCCTGAAGAAGTAAATTATCCCCAGAGGAAGGATGAGACAGATAAGCCCCATAGATCCAGCTCTGAGATTACATGAGAGGAGTTCCCTTTCACCCTCCATCCCGTGAACACTGTAGCTCGGGATCTGAGTCTGAAGCCATCTTTTTAACTGGATCGCTCTATAGTACGTGGGTATATCCGGGAAGCCAAATCCTCCATGTTCTTTCCTCAGGATTAGTCTATCATAAGCCAGTCTTGCTTTCTTACTATTCCAGAGAAATCCCACAAACAACTTCCTAATAGACAAGAAGTAGGAGGCAGGAAGAGAAATTGGGAGCATCTGTAAGGTGTCTAACAGTTTAGGCACAATAAAGGTCTTCAGGAGAGATTTCCGCCCCATCCAAGACACATGAAATATCTGGGATTGTATATTATGTAACAATGGAAGGTAATTTAGCTGGAATAAGGTTTCCAATTTGGAGGGAATTTTAACCCCCAAATGTGTAATGTGGGAGGTTTGCCATGTGAAGGGAGTGGAGGCCTGAAGGGACCGAATCGTCACTGAGGGGGCAGAGATGTTCAGAGCTTCCGTCTTTGAATGATTTTCCTTGAAATTAGACAAAGACCCATATAGTTCAAACAACTCCAGTAGATAAGGAAAGGCCTCTGTAGGGTTTGTGACCATGACGAGCAAGTCATCTGCAAATGCAACATTAGTATGGCAGAGATTATCCTTATTAATTTGAACCCCATGTATATTCGGGTGTTCCTTAATGGCTTGCAAAAGAGTCTCCATAACAAAAATGAATAGAGATGGCGAGAGGGGACACCCCTGCCGTGTACCATTTTTAATCAAAAAGGAGGGGGAAAGCGTCCCATTAACTCGTACTTTAGCACTAGGGTCAGTATATAGGGACATGACTGCTTCAATAAACCTCTCTGGCACACCAAATCTCGACAGAGTTCTTTGCAAGAAAGTCCAGTCGACTCAAAAGCCTTTTCGGCATCTACACTCAGCAGCACCAAAGGCTGGCCAGACTAACGAGCTATGTGGATAGAAGAGAGGAGTCTACAGGAGTTGTGGTTTCCTTCCCTGCCAGGTACAAAACCGGCCTGGTCCGGATGAATAAGCTGAGGAAGGAAAGCGCCTAGACGGTTCGCCAATAATTTGGCCCAGATCTTGACGTCTACATTTAAGAGTGAAATGGGCCTGTAACTTCCACATTGTTGCAAATCCTTTCACTCTTTAGGTAAAATCGTGATAATTGCCTCCAGGGATTGTTTGGGGAGCGTACAGCCTGAGAAGAGCGCTCTACACCACTCAGTGAGCCGAGGGAGAAGACCTGGCAGAAATTTTTTATAGGATCCTACTGGCAAGCCGTCAGGTCCCGGGCTCTTACCCATCGGCATTGATCTGACAATTGCCCTCACCTCATCCTCTGTCACCGGCTGAAGCAAAGACTCCGCTTCATCCTGCGAGAGGGACGGGAGATCCAGCCTTCGCAGAAAGTTTTCAATGTTCTCAGCGTGACTAGGTCTAGAAAGCCCCTCAGACTCCTCAAGACTATACAAACCGCCATAGAAATCCCTGAAAGTGTCAGCAATCTCCTTGGTTTTAGAAACTAAGACTCCCCCTTTCTGCTTAATAGCGGAGATATGAGTAACATCCTGCTTTTGTTTTATGAGTCTCGACATGAGCTTTGTCTCCATGAGCATAGAAACGGTATTTAAAATATTGGTAGGCCTTAGCATGACATACATTAAGAAGGTCCTTCAGCTCCCGCCTCAACCGCAGCAAGTCCCCTTGGGCCTGCAATGCCTTCGTTCTCTTATGTATTGATTCAATGGCTGCAATTTGAGAAAGTAAAGAGTTAATACTTTTCTGTCTTTCCCTCTTAATTTTACAACCTAAAGAAATGAATTCGCCCCTTATCACAGATTTATGAGCCTCCCAAAGCACTGGAAGAGAAGTATCAGCAGGGGTGTTCTCCTTAAAGTAAAGCCGTAGTTTGTTGTACAAGGATTGAAAGTCCGATTCCCTGTCCAACAAAGTTTCATTGAGGCGCCAGGACCATTGCCTTGGTGTAAGATTAGACAGGACCGGCAGAGACGGGAGCATGATCAGACACCGTGATGGAGTCTATGGACACCTTTTACAGCATCTCCACATGGTTACTAGAAACAAAAACATAATCTAAGCGTTGAAAAGAATTATGCGGGGTTGAGAAAAAAGTATAATCTCGTGTCGTGGGGTTCAACAACCGCCAGGCATCTGTTAGACCATAATCAGCAAACATCTTATTCATACGACCTAATGAGGCCTGAGAATGAACTGAAGAGCCCCCAGAAGTGTCCATCGTTGGCGAGAGAGCTACATTAATATCACCACCAATTAGTCCTATTCCTTCCGCAAATTGATCTAAATATTTGAAAGTGGACTGAAGCCAATGCCCTCTGTTGGGTGCATAGAAACTCGCCAGAGTAACCAGATCACCACCAATCTTCCCCTTCACAAATAGATACCTCCCCTCAGGGTCAGACTGGGTTAATAAATGCGTAAAAGGAACATGCCTGGCAATTCCCACCGCCACTCCACGAGAGGCTTTCACATAACAGCTACAGTACCACATTTTAAAGTGCATTTTCGGAAGGGATGGTGCACGACCCTCCTTAAAGTGCGTTTCCTGGAGAAAACAAATATCTACTCGGGCCTTCTTTAACAGCCTAACAATTTGTGATCTCTTCTGGGGTGTGTTTAAGCCATTCACATTAAACGTAGTACACTTTATACTAGCCATTAGAAAGGAAAAATGTCAAGGACAGTAGAGCCATGAACTTTATGCCACCTGGAGGGACATGGGGAACATTCAATCCAATGTAAACAGCAAGGCCATGCAAAAAAGAACACAAAGAAGGAGTAGAATACACATACAATGGAATGTAAACCACAATATGAATGCAGACTAAATGATCAGGAGATTTCAGTAATGTTTCCATCTCCTGAAAGGTAGTTAGGGGAGGAGGTAGTGACGGTGTAAGAAAAGGCACCGGACATGTAGCAACCTCTCCCACATAGAAGAAAAAACCCCGTAATAAGATAAGCCAGAAGTGACCAGGGGTCAACATTAACAGAAGCAGCTATCTGGCAGCCGGAAGCCCACCACTGCCACAAAACCAATATGCATATATCATATATCACATTTTATGGACCTCCCATGGACCCAAAAGAAGCTGTGAGTCGAGGAAAAAGAGCATGTATATAAGAAAAAGAGGCAAGAGAAGGATAGCAAGCCGGAAAATAAGGCAGAAGGAAGACTGAGCAATAGAAGAGATGAATAATGTGGAGAAGAGCAAGATAAGAAGAGGAAGTAGAATATCCAACCTAAGGGACCCCCTGAGACAGCAAGAGGCGTTCCAGGGCAAATCTGAACATGTAAAAAGCAGTTGTATAAATGAATAAACTATACAGACTCGCCGCCCATGGCAATCTCGCCTTGAAAGTCTTTCCATCTAGGGAGAGATCCATTTAGAGGAAGAAAGGCAAAGTTGCAAAATTACAAAAGGCCTACGGGCCTCGTCAAATGAGAGAAAGACCGCAAGTCCTCCTCATCCAGCATGCTGAGATCTAGGGCCTGCTCTCTTCCTTTGCCCGGCCCATGTCCAGCGGCCTGGTTCCGGCAGCTCCGGCAGGGGTGCAGCTAATGCAGACACTGGCAACCACGAGGAGATGTCCAACGGTGGAATCCTCAATAACTCCCACACCGCAGGGAGATCCTCAGGAACCCGAACCGTGCATCTCTTACCATTCAGCAAAAAGGTAAGCCCAAATGGGAACAGCCACTTGAAAGCAATTTGGTTTGACTTAAGATGTTCCGTTAGCGGCCGCAGAGCTCTCCTCTTATTCAAAGTTGAAGGCGCCAAATCTTGAAACAGCATGATTTTCGCGCCATTACACACGACATCCCCTCTTTCCTGGGCCGACCGAAGCAGGGCCGCCGTGTCAACATAGCTCAACAAGCCACACACTACATCTCTCGGGAGCTCACCATCCCTCGGTTTCGGCTTGAGAGATCTGTGGATGCGCTCTACAATGATCCTGGATGCCCGCTCCTCACCTAAGAGGTCAGTGAAAATGGCGCGCGCTGTGGCGGGAAGATGCTCGTGAGTGACTGACTCCGGGATTCCCGACTTCTGTTCTCCTGATCTTCTATCAGGGCCAGTATTTATGTAGCCTAATTGGGCCTCACAGTTCTCACCAAGGACATGGCTGTGCGTTAGAATCGCCGTCTGATCGCACTCCAAGGCCTCTACCCTATGCCCAATGTGTTTAATGTCATAAGAGCCTGCGTTAGGGCTACTGGCGTGACACCGGGGCTGCATTGTTAGCGGTCCCCCCTGATGAGTCGTCTGACAAACACTCACAGCCAGGAATCCCAGCAGCATCTTCCTCCTCGTGGATCTCCGGCGCCATCTTGCTCTCACTGCGCGGAGGAGTGGCGTTCTTTCTGTGGAGATATTTTTCCATGTCTGGCGGACCCCGGGCGGGTTTCAGGTGGTCACTCTTGTCCCTGGCTTTATCCCTGCCGATTTTTACCATCCTTCAGTCAGGGTAACTGCGAGATTAACTATTGTGCAGGAGAGTTGAGAGAGGAGCTCACTCGCACGCGTCCGTCTTGCTGAGCAGTCAGGCTCCGCCCCCTCTGCAACCCTCTTCAAACCTGACTTTAGAAACTTTTTTTTTTTTACACATCAGTGGGGGCCCAACACCCGGGACCCCCCACCGATCAGCTGTGTGAGCAGGCACCGACTCCTGTGAGTGCTGAAGCCTTCTCTGTGCTCACCAGGTATAGCGCCGCACATTGTCTAGTGGCCGTGCGTGGCATCACAGCTCTGTTCCATTCACCTCTATGGGGCTGAGCTGCTCCTAGGTCATGTGACCAATGACTGCGACATCACTGGCCTAGGCAAAGCTGGAGAAGGCCGCGGCGCTACTGTGAGCACTGATCCCTTCTCATAGCGCTGATTGGAGGGAGTCCCGGGAGTTGGACCCCCACCGATCAGACACTGATGACCTATCCTGAGGACAGATCATCAGCACTAACATCTTAGAAAACCCCTTTAACCCTTTAGATGTTCAACAGGAATTAAAGATGTGAAATTCATATTTACATTCCACTGAAAGGCATTTTTTCCTGTAACAGCAAAAACATCCAAACAAGTCTCAATATATATTATATCTATATCTTGCTGGAATGGTCCTTGGGTGCCACGTCTGGGAGGGCTAAAACCCGGAAGCACATGCTTTTGAGGCAAGACCGCTTTCCCCTGATGGAGATCAGGGTCTGGGCCTTCTAGTCTCACTACCTGTATATTACAGTTCAGGCCAGCAGGTGGCAGCACTGAACTGTAATATACTAATTCTATATGGAACAAAGGAGCA
>ONZH01014098.1:0-28836 GCA_900303285.1 Rhinella marina | reverse complement strand
TATACTGAACGTCACTTTTTAAAAATACGTCTTTTTTCTCTCTTTTTTTCTCTCTCTACAAATAATTTTTCCGGAGGACCACATACAGGCCCTCTCTCCAATCAATTTTTCCACAGGGCCACATAATGCGATAGACGGGAATCGAACCCAGGTCAACTGCTTGGGAAGTAGCTATGCTCACCAGTTTACCACCAACAGCCACATCAACTGATAAGAACAGATACTAAACTTAATGTAAGCCAACATTTCGACAATCGATAACCTGAAAAGGGTCCACCGTCGAGCCCGGCGTTCGGCCACCCTGAGCGTTTCTCAAGGAGACAGCCTCCAGGCCCTCAACGTCCACATACAGGGCCATGCTAAATTTTTTATGCGCTCTACCTGCTACTGTCGTGTAGCTCGGTCACTCTGACCGAGTCTGACCCTGTGGCCGCTCATGTACTGCCCACTTGGAGGATTGCGGGGCCTACCTCGGTCACGGTTTCTCAGACTTACTATGCCTCTTCCTCCAACCCCTCCTCCTTCGAATTACCATCCGTGCTTCACCTCCTGCTACCTCAGTCTAACTCGGTCACTCTGTTGTCACCGCCATGCTGTGTCAGGCTAAATTTTTGGGTGGCTCACCTGCTACCTCATCTAACTTGGTCACTTGTTGGTGTCACCACCATGCTGTGTCAGGCTTATGCCTGCATCGTGTGGCTGGGGATAGGAGAGCAGTGCCAGCATGGGCATGGGTGATGGGACCTTCGTTGCACCTAGTTGGGTGCTTCCCTAACATGTGGATGGGCATGTGCCTCGCCTTTCTTGGTCTGGGTGAGCATAATTGCCATGAGGGTAACCACCAGGCTGTTGCAGAAGAATTTGGGGTAATGGTGGGATTAGGCAGCCTCAGAGGCATCCATGCATGCTGCCCCTGCTGTTTCCTGTCCATTTCCGTGGTGTTTCCATAATTTTCTGATGTTTCCAGGTTTTCACCCAGCCTTCCCTAGGCAGAGCCTTGGTCCCCTGCAAAAAATGCTCGAGTCTCCCATTGACTTCAATGGGGTTCGTTACTCGAAACGAGCACCCGAGCATCGGGAAAAGTTTGTGTCGAATAACGAGCACCCAAGCATTTTAGTGCTCGCTCATCTCTAATAGAATGCAATATGTAGGCCATACAACACAACCCCTCCACTGCAGACTTAATCAACACCGTTATAATATACAACGGCTCTATAATAAGCATAGCCTATCCTGACATTGTGCACTTATGGAAGATAAACAGAAACACCCAATTAAGATCACTCCAATAGACTTTATTCCTTATAACCCGTACAACCGCTTTGACCTACTCCAAAAAAGAGAAGTATACTGGATTTATCAATTGAACACTATAACCCCATTCGGACTGAACGAAGTTAACGAAACAGTGCTATAATATACCCCCCCCCCCCCCAATATGTCAAATTATAAGAAATAACTAATTCTAACTAGCATGACATTGTCACACGTTATGGTGCCAGTCCAATAATAGATAAATCACAATTAGTCTTTTGCACAATGGAATGATACTCCTCTCTTGTTTCTGAGCCACACAGGGACTAAATCTTTTTTCCTTATGAATCATAACTAGACACTATATAGGAATATAACTAGACACTATATAGGAATATAACTAGACACTATATAGGAAAATATTAAGTGAATAATAATCCTGCTAATATTTGTCAGTATTCTATGAAGTAGCTGAACATATACACCCAGCCGTCTTCCAAACATTGCGAGACTTCGGGCATACTGGGATACGGGCTCATCTACTCCACTCCAACTATCACTGGAAGCAAGAACTAGAACTCGATACTATATAATAAGGTAATCATTGAGGAAATTACAATGTTCCTTTGCGAAATAGAAACCGGCAGTATGTGGTGCAGCAACTATGCATCTAATGGAACATATAGAATGATACACAGTTCAAATATTGACTTAACTCAATGATGTGATATCCTTTTACTTTTCTCTTTAGCGAAATCACTACTGACAGCTTTTATTTGATTCAAAATGATATTTTATTCTCTGTTATCTATGTTTATCTATGTTGCCTTCCCTATGTTCATGTCACACATGTCAGTTGCAATGTGAATGCCATTGACATGACACTATCATTCGTGATTGATTTGTACTTTGGGCGGACTCCTTCCTTATACTCACGCCCATAGCCTACCCCCCCTTTTTCTTTGGCGCCAAAAGTGCATTTTTAAACCTACATTTTATTCTTCTGTGTATATTGTCCTGACGAAGGGAGCTTGATCTCCCGAAACGCGTAGACATTACAATAAATAGTTGCCTCTACATCCGCAATTCTGGTGTATTGAGAAGTCCTTGTACAGCGCCATATTCAGCGATCCATTCTTCAACTCTTCTTCTACTACTTCTACGGACACCTCTAGTCCGGTATATACCAGAGGATCGCGGCTGCAGTGAAGGAACCATCATTCATTTTGCTGGTCGGTAAAAATAACCAGCAAAGCTGTCTATAGTAGTTGTGGCTCTTCACAACTACAGAGGGTTAGCATATACCGTTGTAGTTAACCCTTTCTTACTTGCTGATATTGCACATGTGGCGCGCCATGTTTTCTTTTATTTTACATTGCTAGCAGTGGGAATCCAGGACACATTCCCCTGATTTTGGGAGTTTGTGTGGAGGTAGGGAGTGTGATTGAGACGTGAGGAGCTAAAGTTCTCTACCAAAAGAGAAGATGTCACCTTTGAGTCACTGGACTTAACTGTACTGTATTACCTCACATGAATTTCTGGGCACCTGTGGATAATTTGTACCTGCTAAGTGGTCCCTGTATGGTGGTAATATTGGTGTTTGCACAGGTTTTTTTTTCACTAACAGTATGTTTAATCATTCGATGACCATATATACATGGTATGGCAGGCTTATTTAGCCTTATATGTATACTGCAGTGTTATTATTGGTAAAAGTGGCTATGGTATACTGGGTTGTGTTCAGTAACAGTATGGTGATAATATTTGGAATATGTATGACTATTTTTTAGAAGGATATTATAATACTTTTGAAGAGGCAACCTATTTGCAGACCCCACAGTGCTGATTTTCATAATTTAAGGAGTAATGTACTGCTGATGCAGTGTATCTAAGCCTGAAATATGTTACAAATGTTATTTGTATTTTTATTGTTTTTGTGATGGAGACATATTGTCAGACTCTGGCATATGAAATGCCTTTTACTATAATAATTTGGTCTATCAATCACTGGTTAATAAAAGTGTCACCTGTGCAATACGGTGGTGTTGCAGGTTGATTACACGTGACATAGCCATCTGGATGCTCCCAAAGACAGCAACCACTTCCAGTTTTTTGTCATCAAAGGAAGGTGCCCCAAAATTCTGCAATACAAAGATATGACAACACATAACAACACATGCAATCACATAAAACAAAAAAGTATGCAGAGGATGCAGTTATATCTAGACTCTGTGCAGGGACGTACATAGAAATCAAGGGCCCCATAGCAAAACTCAGGATTGGGCCCCACCCCACTCCCCCGCAAATAATTGAATTAGGCCTCTTTCACATGGTCAGTATTTGGTCAGTATTTTGCATCAGTATTTGTGAGCCAAAACCAAGAGTGGAACCTACAGAGAAGAAGTGTAATGGAAATATATGTGCCTCTTCTGTGTTTTGGACCCATTCCTGGTTTTGGCTTACAAATACTGATGAAAAATACTGACCAAATACTGACCGTGTGAAAGTGGCCTTAACCTAATAAAAACAGCATTTGTATGTTTTATGTGCATTGTGTTCGTAAAAGTCCAAACGCAGCATCTTAAGGGTTAAATGGCAGAACTGGGGCTAGTTCCAGTTCTGTCAGTTTCAGCAATGTATCAGCTATATAGCTGACACCAAAAGGTGATCACTGTGCTACACATCTACATAGCAGAGCAGGAAGCAGTTAAAAAAAAAACTAAAAACCTGGTGTAAAGTATAACTGACTTAGTTGCCCATAGCAACCAGATTCCACCTTTCATTTTCCAAAGAAGCTGTGAAAAATGAAAGGAGCAATCTGATCAGTTGCTAAGGGCAACTAAGCCATTTCTACTTTACACCAGTTTGATAAATATATATATATATATATATATATATATATATAGTGAGAAATCTCATTCTTTCTCTTCCTCTCTCTCTCTATATATATCTATCTATAAATACATATATAGAGGGTCCAGTCCCTGTCTCTTATTGACCTATTAGAAATAGGCTATTTGTAATAGGGCTATGAGACTGAATTCCCTGAATTTCAAGCAGGTGTCTGTGAGGGGCTGGAAGCATATGGAGGTTGTGGTCGGTAAGCAGTGAAGGCAGTGACAGGCCTCGCGCTTCATAGAGCATACCTCCCAAGTGTCCCTTTTTGGGAGGGACAGTCCCTCTTTTTGACCCAAGTCCCCCTGTCCCTCTTTTCTCCTTAAATGTCCCTCTTTTTGACCTGGAGATTTAATAAATTTACTAAATTGCTCCTTACTAAGCTATCTGTTTGGTTTTTACCTGTATATTAGACAATAACTCCATTATTTGGTGCAATTTGGACCTTAAAATATCTATAATCTGATGATTTATGTGTTAATATTTATATGGACATCGAAGCGCAAGAAAAAAAAAGGCCGCAGGGGCTCCAGTAATTATGATTTGGGCGGAGTTAGAGGCGTGCCCTAGTATAAAAAAACTGCCGTGATGCGCGCTGCACACATTGTCCCTCTTTGCAATTCTCAAAAGTTGGGAGGTATGATAGAGGTCTAGAGGGGGTGGATATTCCAGTCCACATCCCTATTCCACCACAGGTGAGGCCACCTGGGTGTAATTACTGCTGTGATAAACCAGCCCTCAGTGTCAGTCTGGAGAGAGAGGGCACCAGACAACAGACCTGGAGAGGGCCCGTGTGGTCCCAGCCAGCAGGGCTGGGGGCCACAAGGCTGAGAAAGCCTGAGAGAGGAGAAAGGCTGAGGAGGCCTGAGAGCTTAGAGCCTGCGGAGGCTCTGTGTGTGTGGTCTCAGTCAGGAGGACTGAGGGGCCACAAGGCTCTGTGTAGCCTGTAAGTTTGGGGGGCCAAGTGACCCTAGGAGAAGAGGGTCACACGGTCATAGTTGGGAGAAGTATTGGACCATCTCCCCCCAAAGGATATGGTTGGAGTCACAGCCAGCAGGCTGCTGGCCTGAACGGCTGAGGAAGCTGCACTTAAAAGCTGTGTGTGAACAGCGTATGTATTTAGGTGAGTTAGCTGAACTATATTTAGTCAGAGCCCAGCCGGGCAGGTGTTGTTTTTATGATTTGTTTTGGTGTGCTGGTGCCAATAAAACTGAGTTCGACCTGAAAATCCCCGTGTTTTGAAGATATTGTGTGATGTCGACCCCCCCCCCACTGAGAGGATACGATCCCTTACATATGGTGGAGGGTGCGGGCATGTTGAGGTCAGAGCGGGCATGTTGATGCCACCAAAGCGTGTGTCTGTGCAAAGAAGGCGCAATATTGTTGCTGGGGGCAACAGAAAAGTGAAAAGAAAGTGTTGCTAGGAGCAACGGCGTGGAAAAGAGCAGGTGCTGCTGAATGTTGCTGTGTTCCTGTGTTAAAGGACCGGAAGCCTGTATGTCTGGATAAAGCTGCTGGTGCAAAATCTGGACACTTTTGCTGCATTGTAAGAGAATATTGTGGTGATTTAAAGGGCCAGTAGCCCATGTGAAAAGACTGAACTGTGGAGAATTTTTTTTTGGGGGGGGGGTGTCAATATGAAGACCTATATGAAAGTTGCTGCGGCTTGGTGGAGTCCATCAGGTGCAACAAAGGATTGCTGGGAATGGTGCCAGCGAGAGATCCAAGTAAAGGATGATTGTTTGATCAGATCTGATAAAGAAAGTGAAAGATTCTGCGACTTGGTGATTGGGGGAATACCGCTGGGGGTTATTCTAGATTCCCGCCAACGAGTGTCTCGGGTGATGCCCGATGTACTGAACTTTCTGGAGAGGGGTCCAGAGACAGAGACCGCAGTGTCTCTAACCTCTGAAAAGGACTATAGTTCTGTGCAGTGGGAGCTGCTAAAATGTGAGACCCTGGAGGTGGAATTCGTGCTGGGCACAGACTTTTCGTGGTTTTGGCAGCTATGGAATGGAGAGAGTGCTTTAAATGGTGCGACTAGAGAGTCCGAAAGAAAAGTCGGAAACCACTTGATTGAGGAGTTGATATGGGATCCTGTGACCAGGAACCAGGGGCTGGAGGTTCCCAAGTTCCGAGGAAGGAGGCGGACCTCAGTGGAGATGTCCCTGGAGAGACAGCGACCTCATCTACTGGGTGTGTCGATACCGTGACGGCGTTTGGTAAGACCGTTCCTGTTTGTGCATGTGACATAGAAGACGTGATTTGTGGTGAGAGCCGGTGGCAGTCGCTACCTGCCGAGCCGGTAAGTGTCACCGGGACTAGAGACTGCGAAAAAAATGTGTGATATTGTGGTAAATGGCGTTGCTGGATGCAAGGAGCCAGGTGAGCCTGGTACATGGCAGCTTGGCTGGGGACTATGTGTTGGACAAACACGTGAGTGTGATGAACATTCATGGGAATAGCAGAGACTATCCTGTGGCTATCGCGAAGTGCGAGACTCCAGTGGGAACTGGGACTTATGAATTTGGTGTTGCAAATAGGCTCATGCATGATGTAATGTTGGGCTGTGATTTTTCCCTTGTTCTGGGAGTTGTGGGGAAATGGAGACACTTCTGCAGAAAGTGGTGAAACTCCTGCAGAACCTGTACGTGTCCCTTTAAAAGAAGGTGTAAGGCCCCATTCACACAACCGTATGTATTCCGTGTCCGTATAAAAACGGAACGGAAGACATACGGAATGTCTTCCGTAGTGTTCTGCATTTTTGCGGACCCATTGACTTTTATTGGGGCTACGGACGTGTTTTACGGCCAAGTATAGGACATGTTTCATTTTTTTTTGCGGGAGAACTTCCGTAATATACAAATGCGGAATGCACACGGTGTGCATTCCGCATTTTTTTTTCTCCTATGGAAAAATGAATGGGTCCGTATGGTTCCGCATCTTATCCGCAAAAATGCGGATAAGATACGGAAATGAACATACGGTCGTGTGAATGGGGTCTAAGATGCACATTGAACACAATGGTTTAGGTGAAATGACCATTGAAAGCAATGGTGCAGATGAGGTACAGAATGAACATGTGATATTATTTGAAATGCATAATGAAAATGTGGGGTCATGTGAAATGTGTGATGATGATGACACTCCTTTTCCTCTGCAGGTGGTGATTGGGGAAGAAACTCCCCCTGTTGGTAAAAATGTATGTGACTTGGAAATGCTGATTAAAAAGGCTTATCGCACAGAGCTGAGGGAGCCCACTGTGGTAAATGTGCAGGAAAGTGTAGCAGAGCTAGAAGGGGTACCACACGAACCAGAACCAGGTGCAGTTAAGCACTTCCCACAGTGTTCCATGGTTAGTGAGCTCAAGTGCAGGGCTAACGAAAGTGTTGTAACATACAAGGTGAACTGTGCACCTGTAAGAGAGTCTGAGCGGGTTCTGGACATGAACCGGGTTAATGGGGGAGTTAGCTCATATGTGCCCCTAGAGGTCAGGAGTGAGGTTGACAAGAGTGCTTTAGGTGACATAGGTGCTGTGACTAATAGCAGCTCAGAGAAAGTGACTGCCGGGTCAGTTTCTTGGGAAACCAGTGTGGTTGCTAGTAGCAACCAGGGGTCAGTTGTCAGCAACTTGGAGAATAATACCCAAAGTGAAGTTCATGAGGAAGTAAAGACACAAAAGAGTAGAGGTAGAGAGTATAAGAGAAATGTGAAGTGGAAAAGAGTAAAAGAGTGTCTGGCCGTTAGATGGCCACCGGAGTCCCTTAGATGCTGTCTACAGGGCGTAATGATAAACCGGGCTTTGCTGGCCTGTGTGTGGCAGAACAAAGGGAAAACTGTAGGTAATGTGGATGCTCTGTCACGTGCATCCTGTATTGGTGCAAGTGTTCACCCCCACGGGTTTGAACAGAAGGGGGGGGGGGGGGATGTGAGGCAGTGACAGGCCTCACGCTTCATAGAGGTCTGGAGGGGGTGGATATTCCAGTCCACATCCCTATTGCACCACAGATGAGGCCACCTGGGTGTAATTACTGCTGTGATAAACCAATCCTCAGTGTCAGTCTGGAGAGAGAGGGCCTGTGTGGTCCCAGCCAGCAGGGCTGGGGGCCACAAGGCTGAGGAAGCCTGAGAGAGGAGACAGGCTGAGGAGGCCTGAGAGGTTAGAGCCTGCGGAGGCTCTGTGTGTGTGGTCTCAGCCAGGAGGGCTGAAGGGGCCACAAGGCTCTGTGTAGCCTGGAAGTTTGGGGGGGGCCCAGTGACCCTAGGAGAAGAGGGTCACACGGTCATAGTCGGGAGGACTATTGGACCATCTCCCCCCAAAGGATACGGTTGGAGTCACAGCCAGGAGGCTGCTGGACTGAACGGCTGAGGAAGCCACACTTAATAGCTGTAACATAGTAACATAGTAACATAGTTTGTAAGGCCGAAAAAAGACATCTGTCCATCCAGTTCAGCCTGTTTTCCTACAAGCTGTGTGTGAACAGCGTATGTATTTAGGTGAGTTAGCTGAACTATGTGTAGGTAGGTGTTATTTTGATGGCTTTGTTTCATGCTGGAGCAAAAATTGTGCCAATAAAATTGAGTTGGACCTGAAAATCCCCGTGTTTTGGAGAGATTGTGTGATGGCGACCCTCTGAGAGGATACGATCCCTTACACACACCAGCACTCCTAATAACCCTGTCCCTGCAACTCATTATATATTATATACCCAGCAGAGCAGACACAGCAGTCCGCCATGAACATTGTAGAGTTTCTACTGTCTGCTGTGTCTGTACTGGCTTAGTTTGGTCAGGATACCTGGAAGAGTTAATTCCCTACCTCTGCAGGTCACTGGTCGGGAGGAGGTCAGAGCTGTGAAGTTCTACTGAACTCCCTACCTCTGCAGGTCACTGGTCGGGAGGAGGTCAGAGCTGTGAAGTTCTACTGAACTTGATGGGGCCTCTCTCTGTAATGGAGCTCTGCTGCTGTAATGATGCTAGATGCATCAGGCAGAAGCAGCAGAGTGGAGGACAGTACAGATCAGGTAATGGCCCCGAAATTTCAGCTGGTCAATAAGCAGAGCAGGGAACACAGCATCCCCCTACTTATTGACCAGCTGGGTATCTAAGAGAGGAATTGGGCAGACAGTGGGCAGCTGCACAGGCAAGGAAGAAGGGAGCTGTTAATTTATGTCAGAAAGGGGGCGGGGCCATTCGGCCTGGCCGGGCCCTTCACACTCACAGGCCCCATAGCAACTGCCTAGTCTGCCTATATGGGCGGTACGCCAGTGACTCTGGGAAAGCAGTGTTTATTCACGGTTATTGACTTGATTGTTTATTATCCCTGTATTATCCCTGAACCTACATTCACATGGGGTAATTTATCAACCCCTGAACGTCAGAATTCTGACTTCAAAAAGTCGTAAAATAGGGCTTTGCGACTTATTCTGTCTTTTTGCACATATATTTTGTGACATTTTAGATTTGTGATCATGTTTATTCTCTCAAACCAATTCAAGCCAAACATTGTTGCAACTTTTCAGTACTTCAGTAGAGAGGTGGAGTAGCATCTCAACACAGTAGTGTTAGACTTAACGGGGCTGTCTGAGTTCACAAAAGGATCCCCATGCCACTAAAATATTTTTAATAATAATAATAAAAGGATCTACTATGCTCTCCATGTGACAGCATTGTGCTCCTAGATGATTAGCTGTAACAGGATTTTGTTAATTATTCCTTTTATGAGACATTGTCCCTGTCCTGTGACATCACTGCATGTATTATTACCATAGTGTCATATCACTGTGCATTATAACCCTAGCCTATGACTTTACAGTGTTTATTATCCATGTACTAAGACATCACTGTGTGCATTATTTTTGTGATATCAATGTGGCAGTTAAAGGGGTTCTCCGAGTTATATATATTGATGACCTATCCTCAGAATAGGACATCAATATCAGATCGGCGGGGGTCCGACACCCGGCACCCCGCCGATCAGCTGTTTGAAGAGGAGGCGCGCGCCGTGTCAGCGCTGCCTCCTCTTCACTGTTTACATGCTGGCCGACACGGGGGTAGTGGTGAGTAGGTGTAATTACACCTCACCGCCCCATTCATTTCTATGGGAAGAATCGTTTCCATAGACTTGTATGGGAGCGATTCTTCCCATTGAAATGAATGGGGCAGTTAGGTGTAATTACACCTACTCACCACTACCCCCGTTATGGCCAGCATGTAAATAGTGAGGAGGAGGCAGTGCTGATACGACGCGCGCTTCCTCTTCAAACAGCTGATCGGCGGACCCCCGCTGATCTGATATTGATGACCTATCCTGAGGATAGGTCATCAATATATATATAACTCGGAGAACCCCTTTAAGTATGACATTAATCCTTACATTATCCAAATTACTTCCCAACAAAAAAACAAGGCGGGGACAAGAACAGCAAATATTTTTATACTAAGCATACATGTAACTTCATACATCCAATGCAACCATCTATAAACGCCCACATTGTGTCCCCACATACAGTAGAATGACCCTTTACTGTCTCCTTCACAATAGAATGCTCCCTTAGTGCCCCCCCACACAATATTTATTCCCCTTAGTGCCCCCTTCACAGCAGTAATACTCCCTTAGTGCCTCCACACAGTATCAATCAGTGGCGTAGCTATAGGGTCGCAGCGGTCGCAGTTGCGACCGGCCCCTAAGCCAGGGGGGCCCCGAGGGCCCCCCTTGCCACTTGCAGGGCCGCACCACCAATTAGCCAGGTGCGGTGCGGCCCTGCGAACAGATGGGGGCGGCGGGGCAGAGGGAGATGAGCGCTTCCATTGTGGAAGCGCTCATCTCCATAGTCATCTGTATCGCCGTCGCGGGACACAGGCCGGAAGAGGCCTGCATCGTATCGCTGCCGGCTCCATGGAGGTAAGTATTAGTGGTTTTTGTTTTTTTTTTATTTTAGCACAGACCGGAGCTCTATTGGGGGCATTTTTACTGGCACTGGGGGCATTTCTACTGGCACATCGGGGCACTGGGGGCATTTTTACTGGCACATGGGGCACTGGGGGCATTTTACTGGCACTGGGGGCATTTTTACTGGCACATGGGGGCACGGGGGGCATTTCTTACTGGCACATGGGGGCATTTCTTACTGGCACATGGGGGCATTTCTTACTGGCACTTGGGGGCATTTCTTTATGGCATGGGGGCATTTTTACTGGCACTGGGGCATTTCTTACTGGCACATGGGGGCACTGGGGGCATTTCTTACTGGCACATGATTTGGGGGGCATCTATGGGTGGGGAGCACTTCTTACTGGCACATTATTGGGGTGAAATTTTGGGGGCACTTACTGGCACATTGGAAGCATTATTACTTCTGGGGCACAGTGGGGACATTTGTACTGTTGGGGGAACTATTACTAACAAGTGCACTCTGGCAGAGAATTATTAGTTGGGACTTTGGGGGCACTACTACTGTGGGGGGCACCCTGGCACAGTATCAGTGCAGTTATTTCTGGGGGACGTTATGTTTACACTTAGTGTCAGGGACACTATTTGCTGGGCGCAGTTATTTTAGGACACTGTGTGCTAATAATTATTGAAGGGCACTATCTGTGTGGTACTAGTGGCACAGTACTGGGGGTGGTAGGATGATTTGTCCAGAAGACGGGAGGATGATGGAAAAGTAGTAAACTAAGATTTTTTTTTTTCCGTCAAAAAGCAGAGATGAGAAATGGCTGAAAAATGGCGTCTGGTCTGAAAGGAGAAGATGAGGAAAGAAAAGATCTACATCAGAGGAGACGTCACTGCATGTAAGAGGTATGGGGTGCTGTATTATACTGGATGTAAGAGGTATGGGCTGTATTACACTGGATGTACGAGGTATGGGGCGCTGTATTATACTGGATGTAAGAGGTATGGGCTGTATTACACTGGATGTAAGAGGTATGGGGCGCTGTATTATACTGGATGTAAGAATTATGGGGCGCTGTATTATACTGGATGTAAGAGGTATGTGCGCTGTATTAGGCTACATTCACACGAACGTTGTGTTTTGCAGTCTGCAAATTGTGGATCCGCAAAAAAAGGATGATGTTCCATATGGCATCCGTTTTTTTTGCAGATCCACTGTAACAATGCCTATCCTTGTCCGCAAATGGACAAAAATAGGAATGGACATACAGATGCGGACAGCACACAGTGCTCATTTTAGTGAATAGGTCCGCATCTGAGCCGCAAAATATGCATATCGGAGGCATAAAACAACTGTGGTGTGAATGTAGCCTTACCCTGTATGTTCTGTAGTGATATACGTAATGTTAGGAGGAAAAAGGCTAGGGTGTGAATTTGGCATGGGGGGGGGGGGTTCAGCAGAAAAGCTAGGTGCACCAGCGCTGGGGGGGGGACTCTTGCACCAGGGCCCATGAGCCTTTAGCTACGACCCTGGTATCAATGCTTCCTTAGTGCCCCCACACAGTAGTTATGTCTACTTGGTGTGCAATAGTGTACAAGCACTACCACCGCTGCTGGATTACTGGGTGGTCATAACCCCTGGATACGAGGAGTGCATAATGTGATGGAAAAATGAATCAATTCAGCAAAGAAGGCAATACAGAAAAGCACAATACATTAGTAAGTGGCTTCTAGTAATTTTCTCTACATGATACATGCCATTTGCTAAGTAACGTAAGGGGTGAGCTGAGGAGCTGAGCCCGCTTTATACATGTCAGCTGTATTGCACAGTTGACACTAGCTGCCAACCCCTCAGATTCCTTAGTCAACAGTAGCAATCACTACTGAGCGGTTAGACAAAGGGAGCATGCACCCTTTGTCCACTGATCAGCGCCTCTGTGATATAATCATGGGGTGGCGATCAGTTGCTATGGAAGCCTTCTGATGACCCCAGGGCTGCCACAATACAGCACTTATTACATGCCAGTAAAATTGCTGTGAATGTTACAAGCAATCAAACAATCACAGGTTCAAATCAACCTAAGGGTACTAACAAAACACCATAAAAACCTCCTGAAAAAAAGTTTTAAAAATATATTAATTCAAACCCCCATTCCCATTTATCATTAAAAAAAACCACATAATTCACCATAAATCACCACGTCTTAAATATTAAAATATCATATTATGTGTGGTGAATGTTGTAAGAAAATCATCCCCAATGCAAGAATTGCAGTTTTTTTAGGTCACCTAACCTCCCAAATAAATTGAATAAAATGATCAAAGAGTCATATGTACACAAAAATGGTATAAATGCAACTCATGTGCAATAAATGAGCCCTAACACAGCTCCACCAGTAAAAAAAAGTTATGGCTATTAGAATATGGAAACACAAAAGCAAATTTTGTTTTATAAAAAGGTTTTCATTTATTTAAATTTGTAAAACATAACAAACTATAGATTTGGTTTCCATGATTGAAATCACCTGTAAAAATAAAGTGAACATATCATGTTTATCTCACCTTGAATGTTGTAAAAACTAAACCCAAACAATGGCGAAATTGTGTTTATTGCATTTTACTAATACATTGTATGAACTACTAGCAGAAGGACCTGGCTTCACACGGGTATATTTCATTTAATGTTTGTGTGTCGTTAAAAGATACTGACAGTATCCTCTATAACAGTGACCTCCACAGTGCCCTGCCTCCTTAAAATGTGACCTCCACAGCAGCCCGCTCCTTTAACGGTGACCTACACAACACACCAACCGCCCCCTTTACAAAGAATTGCATTATTGTCTTTAATTGACCGTATATAAACCCCCAGAATTAGTATACACTTAACCCTTTCAACCCCGGGCCTGTTTTCACCTTCCTGCCCAGGCCATTTTTTTCAAATCTGACGTGTCACTTTATGTGGTAATAACTTTGGAACGCTTTTACTTATCCAGGCCATTCTGAGATTGTTTTCTCGTCACATATTGTGCTTCACGACAGTAGTAAATTTGTGGCAAAATATTTCATTTTTATTTATAAAAAAATACCAAATTTACAAAAAATTTTGAAAAATTAGCAAATTTCCCAATTTCAATTTCTCTACTTTCAAAATACATAGTAATACCTCCAAAAATAGTTATTATTTTACATTCCCCATATGTCTACTTTATGTTGGCATTATTTTATAAATGTCATTTTACTTTTTTAGGACGTTAGAGGGCTTAGAAGTTTAGAAGCCATTTTTCAAATTTTCACCAAATTTTCCAAAACCATTTTTTTTAAGCACCAATTCAGATATAAAGTGATTTTTGAAGGGCTTACCTAATGAAATCCACCCATAAATGACCCCATTTTGGAAACTACACCCCTCAAATTACAAAAAACTGCTGAACTTGCTGCTTGAGGTGTTCCACAAGAATTAAAGGAAAATGGAGGTGAAATTTCAAAATTTCACTTTTTTGGTAGATTATTCATGTTAATTTTTTTTTTCTTGCAACACAGCAAGGGTTAACAGCAAACTAAATATACATTGCTCTGATTCTGCAGTTTACAGAAATACCCCATATGTGATGGTAATCGTCTCTATGGGTTTGTGGCAGTGGTCAGAAGTAAAGAAGCGCCATACGGATTTTGGAGGCAGATTTTGCTAGAATGGTTTTTAGGCACCATTTTGTAATTGAGAGACCCTAACGTACCGCTACAGCAGCGATACCTTATATGTATACTTTTTTCCCCTTTTATTATTTTGGGAAAAGTGTGTGGTGTTTTTTTTTTTTTTTTTTATTTTTTGTAAAACTTTAATTTTTTTTTACTTTAACTTTTGGGGGTCTGATCCCCTTTACAATACTTCTGTATTGTAATGCATTGCCTGTAAGTGTATTACTCAATGTAATACACTTACAGCCTGCTTCCTGTGCGATCCAGGGGGCTGGATTGCACAGGCACGCAGGGATAGTGGCCACGATGCCTAAGGAAGGCATCGGGCTGCTATCTAAGCCATCCCCGATGGGCCCCCCCCCCCCCACTCGCCATTGTGACATGCCGCACGCCTCATGTGCTGCGGTCAGCGCTGACCGCTGCACATAAAGGGTTAATGCGCAGGCATCGGTGTTTTCACCGATGCTGGCGCATTCAGCAGAGGTCCGGCACCTGGGCACAGTCGGACCCCCGCCGCTGACCGGTCGGGTGCAGGAGCCCGATCAGTGCGCCGTACATGGGAGGCAACTCACGTCCCGCAGCGCCGTAAATGTACGGCGCTGGGCAGGAAGGGGTTAAGGTCATATGAATTACATCAGTCTCTACAACAACGTTGGCTAAGCATCGCATTCGAAATCATATTAACTCACACATAAGCTGTCTTATACTAAGAATGTCCTTCCTTGCCTATAGCAACCAATCAGAGCTCAGATTAATGACCTGTAGCAAAATAGAAGTTGAGCTGTGATTGGTTGCTATATGAAACCTGATGAATATCCAGGCTAACTGCCACAACAGCCAACAGACAATGGCTCATGTAGTTTGCCGATTAGGTTACTAAGTGTATTTTTTGGCAAATAATTGGAAGGTGCGGGGTTTTGCTTGGTTCTTATAGGATAGGATTATTCTTACAAGATGCCTTCTAGTCAGGGGCAGACTGGGAACTTTGTTTGTAATCTGGTCAAAATTGATGTAAGGCAGGGCCAAGTAGGCGGGGCCAGCAATACCATATTGTGGTACATAATACCACCCCAACAGAGCCAAATATTACAGTTCATCACAAAATACTGACAGCAGCACCAAATACATCCCCAAAAACTTCCGCTGGCTGTGAGGAGGACCCAGGCTGCTCACCGAAAAATTTCCCTGTAAGGTCTATGGCCAATCCACGCCCGCTTCTAATCATGGCTCCTCACAATGTAATATTAACAGTTCTACACTTGTTGATTACTTACATTGTCCTCTTTGGTTCCTCCCCAGAAGTTAATACCTCCAGCATAACTAGGGATATTTAAAACTGCAATACCCTGGAGACTGGGCAAGGATATAGTTATGCCATCACACTAAAACAGAAAGAAGTACATTGTTATAGCATATTTCTTTAAATGTTATTGTACTTCCTAAAGAGATTATTTATGCTATGATTGAATGGTTTTGACATGTTTTAAGAGGTTTTCCGGGAGTTTAAAAAGATTGTCAAGCCTTGGAGCCAAAAACCCCTGGGGTCCTCTCCTATCCCCCTGAATACTTCCTGCTGCTCTGTTCCTAGCTGCAGCCAAACACAGGCCTCAGCAGTTACAGCAGCTTGAATGGTATTATCACTGTTGTGACATAGTGTTGAATACGCTGTGACCTCCAAGGCCTGGATCGAGGCAGCAGACCCAGCACCAAGCTGCTTCCTAGCCCTGTTGGGACTGGAAGCAGCTGGTATTGGAGCAACAGCAGAATTGCATACAGGCGCACAGGGTTTTTAATGATCGAGAGACCAGGGGCTGTTAGCTCCAAGGCTGGACAACCCTTTTAATATTGAATTTTAAAACTTCTCAAGGGGAGAAAAGACTCCACCAAAGATCACATAGGTGGCTAGCATACTTTGTGCAACACACTGCACATGTGTACCCCCCTGAACTCTTTTACTCAAAGGCGGGGATGGCCCTGATGAAGCAGACATGAAACACTGGTTTGGGCCAGCCTTTAACAGATGCAGTGATTGTATGATATGTGTTGCGATTTCTATTTTGTAAGTACAATAAATCTTCTGTTTCGCAGCTCTGGAGTGATGGGAATTTCTTTTGTCTTTCAGCTGAGTAAAAGAGTTCAGGAGAGTACTCTTGGTGCAGTGTGTTGCCGGTGAATGGTTACGTTGAGGGTGGGGTTTTTGGGAAAAGTATCTGAGACACCTGAGTGATCGTTGACACCGGATGTTTTCATCCATTTACGGGGAAAAGCAGCAGTGCGTGGACCAGGAGTGGTGCAGGGAGCGTGGGATTAAATACATATCCCTGTGATAGGCAATCAATATTATGTCAGTGGGGTCCAGTTTTTGGCATCCCACCAATCAACAGCTAGAAGGGTCTACTATTGTTTATAGTCTTCCATAAAATCAAGTGAATCAAGTTTGTCTACTTCAACCTATTCTCATGCAACGTTTAGCAAGAGGAATGCAAAATCAACCATGGGACAGAAGACAATTTTCCTATTTTTAAATATGGCAATTCATACAAATCCCATACTCATCTCCAGTTATCTTGTAACCATAACTAGCAATAATATCAGTCTTGAGAAAGGCATCAAAGTCCTTCTGAAACTCTTTCAATGAAATAACAATATAACTCAGTTAGGCAGAAGTTCCATAGTATGCTTATGAAATCCCTTCAATTTGCTATAGCTGTAGTATAGGCCCAAGTGTAAATGTATCATTAGACAGATCTCTGCATTGAACTTTGGCATATTCTTACATAGTTATTAGACAATGAGAAGCTGTCTTTATTTCTAAATTATGTAAATAACCTCAATCTGATCATCTGTCTGGATTCTGAAATCAATAAGGGAATAATAGACATTATATAGGGCTGCAAAATAATCACCTCTAACTTTACACGTTGCTCCAGATTTTTGTAGGTTTTCTGCAGCAGTTCTTTGGTTCCTAACACACCATACCACATCATATTTCGTGTTCGACTACTACAAAAGATGAGAAAAATAAATATGTTAGCACCATAGAATAATTTGCAAAGTAAGGGCTCATTCACACGACCGTATGTATTTTGCGATCCGCAAAAACGGATACGCAAAAAAATACGGATGACATCCGTGTGTATTCCATATTTTGTGGAATGGAACAGCTGGCCCCTAATAGAACAGTCCTATCATTGTCCGTAATGCGGACAATAATAGGACATGTTCTATTTTTTTGCGGAATGGAAAAACGGACATACGGAAACGGAATGCACATGGAGTACCTTCCGTTTTTTTTGCGGACCCTTTGAAATGTATGGTTCCGCATACGGTCCTAAAAAAAACGGAACGGAAAGAGAATACGGTCGTGTGAATGAGCCCTAAGAGTGAGCTCTAAAAAACACTAACCACAGTAGGTTGAGTCACCGAGCTGTAGCTGCTACATGTGGAGTAACCTCAGTGCGGGTGAGGGTAGGGGGCTCTGCAAATGGTTTGTTCTTTAATTTAATGTATGTTATGTAATGCCATATATTACTCTCAGAATAGTTCTGTTAGGTAGTGATTGGACATGTTATGAAATTCGTTCACGCTTCGTTTGGTGACCACGGACCATAACGCAAATCTATGACGGAATGCATAACGGAATGCCTTTAGAGGCATTCCATTATTCATTCCATCATAATAGAAGTCTATGGCCTGCATAACGGATCCGTCCCATTTCCGTTATGCAGGGGAGTCCTGCATAACGCAGATCCTATGCAGATTTTGCTATAGATTTAATAGTGAAGTAATGTGACAGCTCTCTGAGTCACTATCATGGAAGCATATGCAAGTACTCTGATTGAAAAGAAAGTAAGTGGTTGGTACCTGCATTTTTTGGGATGCTCGTCTCTCTTGTTATTAAACTCTAGGGAAATTTTGGCATCCAAACCAATCCCAAAGTAATTATTCATGGTGCACTTCTCTGAAAATTGTCTGAAAAACGAAACATTTATAAAAATGAAGGAATTAATAGACAGGAGATGCTCTTTGATTACACATTATAGACAGCAGTTCAGTAAACGAAGTACATCATAGCAAATCATACGCTTTAGTAATAAGGTGTCTGTTGATTGACTCTATCTTCTTCCAATGTGATTATGATGCCATCATTTTGTTATGCAGTGGGTGTGGAAGCACTGTGTCAACCAAACAGATTTGAATTGGGGCTACTCCTAAGAGCGTTATCCTGGTAGTCCCCTGGTTTTCAATGTTTAACCCCTGTACACGGATCTGGGCTTCTCTGCACTGGGACCACCAGGTCGCTATATCTTGGAGTAGCATGTTTAATTGACAGCTGGCTCATGGGCAGGGGCGGACTGGGAACTTAAAGTGGCCCTGGAAAAAAAAAAACCTAACAGTGGCCATATGTTGTAGGCAGGGGCGTAGCTAAAGGCTCATGGGCCCTGGGGCAAGAGTTCAGCTTGGGCCCCCTTCTCACAGTGCTTTGTGTGTCTTCTTATACGACACAAGGGTCTTTGGGCCCCCTCGGGCTCTTGGGCCCGGTAGCGACTGCTACCTCTGCACCCCCTATAGCTACGCCCGTGGTTGTAGGAGTGTCCAAACTGAAAGAATACCATAGCGCAAAATATTGTCCCAGCAGAAACATATACCACAGAGCAGGACTATATATTGCCCCAAAAGCTGTCCTTCTCTTGTGGCCATCAATAGATGCCATTTTCTGTCCTCCTTCAGCTGTCTCTGATAAGGATATGGAGCAGGGGGGCTTAGGAGGTGAGATGTGGGCCTCAGTTTAATTCAGAGGGTATGTGGGGTACATGAGTTTCTGATTCTAACAGAGTTATTTACTACTGAGAGCTCATTATGTACCTGGTCAGTGGCAGAGAGGCGGGCTTGGATGGCCCCATGGGCAATGGCTCACCGGGAAATTTCCCTGTAAGGTTTATGGTCAATCCGCCCCGGCTCATGGTAGTCAAAAGACACTGGTGCAGAACCCCAAAGGGTCAGGCAAAACCATCAGGACAGTCAGAATATGTGTGATCTAATACACAGTCTAAGATTAGGGCAGCAGCTCAGGATGAGTACAGGCAGAGGTCAGGTCAGTTAAAGAGTCAAATCCATAAAAAACTGGCACAGTCATACAGTGGGGAAAAAAAGTATTGCCTATTGCAGATTCAGTCTTCCCAGCCTGGTGCAGGTCTACAATTTTGTTTCTGGTGTCCTTCGACAGCTCTTTGGTCTTCACCATAGTGCAGTTTGTAGTGTGACTGAGGTTGTGGACAGGTGTCTTTTATACTGATAACAAGTTCCATTAACAGGTGCCATTACTACAGGTAATGAGTGGAGGACAGAGGAGCCTCTTAAAGAAGTTACAGGTCTGTGAGAGCCAGAAAACTTGCTTGTTTGTAGGTGACCAAATACTTATTTTCCACCATAATTTACAAATAAATTCTTTAAAAATCAGACAATGTGATTTTTCTGGATTTGTTTTCTCGTTTTGTCTCTCATAGTTGAGGTCTACCTATGATGTCAATTACAGGCATCTCTCATATTTTTCTTCGGGCAATCGGCGGCCATATCACACTGCAAGATGATTGCTAATGAGTGTTTATATAGAAAAATCGGCAGGTGTAATACAGCCTTAGGCCTCTTTCACACGACAGTATTTTTTGCGGGCTCCGATCCGGAGCTGATTAAATGCGGACCCACTCATTTCTATGGGTCCGCAAAAAATACTTACAGCACACTGTGTGCTGTCCGCATCCGTATGTCCGTTCCATAGCCTGCAAAAAAAAAATAGAACATGTTCTATTCTTGTCCGTTTTGCGGACAAAGATAGGCATTGTTACAATGGATCTGCAAAAAAAAACGGATGCCATACGGATGTCATCTTTTTTTTTTTTTTTTTGCGGATCCGCAATTTGCGGACCGCAAAACACAACATTCGTGTGAAAGAAGCCTTAAACTGAGGTATAAATATTAAGGGATTCCCTGGTATTCAGTACTAATGAAGATCTAGTTGCAGGGAATCCCCAGGGCACAATACCCAGAGTCAGTAACCAGGTCAGGAAGCTTTAACAGGAAATCAAGCAGGACATATGAGGCCTATGGATAATCCAGAAGTGTTGCATGGGTAAAACAGATCAAGACTAAAGAAACACAACAGTACCAGAAGTCAGGTCCTGAACTGATACAGTACCTCAAAACAGGGTACTTGCAAACTGAAGCTTGGGCAGAGAAGTGGCAGATGAGGTTTAACACTGACAAATGTAAGGTTATGCACATAGGAAGGAATAATGCAAGGGGTTGTTCACATATCAGTTATTTGATCAGTTATTTCCATCAGTTATTGTCAGCCAAAACCAGGAGTGGAAACTAAACAGAGATCAGGTATAATGAAAAGATCTGCACCTGTTTGGTGTTTTTGACCCGCACCTGGTTTTGGCTCACAATAACTGATGGCAATAACTGATCAAATAACTGATATGTGAACAACCCCTCACCAGTACATACTAAATGGTAAAACACTGGGTAACACTGACATGGAAAAGGACCTAGGAATTTTAGTGAACGGCAAACTAAGCTGTAGAAACCAGTGTCAGACAGCTGCTGCCAAGGCCAGTAAGATAATGGGTTGCATCAAAAGAGGCATAGATGCCCGTGATGAGAACATAGTCCTGCCACTTTACAAATCCCTAGTCAGACCACACATGGAGTACTGTGTACAGTTCTGGGCTCCTGTGAACAAGGCAGACATAGCAGAGCTGGAGAGGGTTCAGAGGAGGGCAACTAAAGTAATAACTGTAATGGGTGGACTACAGTACCCAGAAAGATTATCAAAATTAGGCTTATTCACTTTAGAAAAAAGACGACTGAGGGGAGATCTAATAACTATGTATAAATATATCAGGGGTCAGTACAGAGATCTCTCCCATCATCTATTTCTCCCCAGGACTGTAACTGTGACAAGGGGACATCCTAGTCTGGAGGAAAGAAGGTTTGTACACAAACATAGAAGAGGATTCTTTACGGTAAGAGCAGTAAGACTATGGAACTCTCTGTCTGAGGAGGTGTGGTTGGTAAGTTCACTAAAAGAGTTCAAAAGGGGCCTGGATATATTTTTAGAGGGTAATAATATTACAGGTTATAGCTACTAGAGATGGGTCGTTGATCCAGGGAGTTATTCTGATTGCCTGACTGGAGTCGGGAAGGATTTGTGAGGAAAATTGGCTTCTACCTCACCGGGTTTTTTTGCCTTCCTCTGGATCAACATGCAGGATAACAGGCCAAACTGGATGGACAGATGTCTTTTTTTCGGCCTTATAAACTAGGTTATATGTTACTATGTGTTTGTGTTACAGCCAGAACACTACCTTCTTTCGCTCCACTCCTCTTGGGCTGATTGTCATACTAGGCTGAGGACAATATCCGTGAAGCACCAGAAGTATCAGGCAGACTAAGCAAGAGAACAACAACTTATCAAAAATGCCTCAAATGATAAGGGCACCGCTATGTAAAAATGTAATGTATGAAAAAGAGAGGTAAATAGCCCAATCATATTAAAAACATATCAAAGTTTATTAATAAATCTCCAATAAAAATAGCATTAAAAAGTAAACATTAATGCAATTTTAGTTAAAATTGTCCCAAATGCCATAAATAATTTTTATAATATATTTTATTAATGAATTTTGCTTTTCAATAAAGAAATTGACTCCCAAAGTCCTGTTTTCTATAGCTCTTTAGAGGAAATGTATACCTTTTGGAGTCAATTTTTTTTTTTTTATTGCATTTAAATTATTTTTGGCAAAAAATCTTATTTTCAGTTGCTCTTAATTAAAATATTGAGCTGTTCAGCCACAAAGAGTTAACTGTTTGTCTAGCTGGCTGACTAGTACTTTCCCTTTCACTTTGTGCCGGTCATCTAATTACCCATATCTGTAAACTACTGAGAGGTCATAAACACTTATTCAAGCCACATTCTTATCAGTAAGGTAAGGATTAAGCTTTAATGAGTGTTTATAAGGTCAGAGAGAAGAGATAAGCTGTCCGTCTGCTGCTCAGATGACAGAATTGAGAAAAAATCCACAGGCAGCTAGTACAGCTTCTCAGCTCAGGTCTTTATTGTTATTGTTAGCCAACTAAGAGAGGCCATAGGCCTAACTGGGACAAAATCCTCAAAAATAAAAATACAGCCACAAAATGGGATATTTTTAAAAGCATCCTAATATCTAATAGTGAGAGGTACATACCTTTATGGGAATAAAAGGTTAAGGAACAAGAAAAAAACGATGTGGATAAATAGAACTGTAAAGAAAGCAATAAATGACAAAAATAAAGCATTTAAATAGCTAAAACAGGAGGGTGGCGAGGGAGCATTGAAAAACTATAAGGAAAAAAATAGAATATGTAAAAGGCAAATAAAAGCAGCCAAACTAAAGATCGAGAGATTAATTGCCAAAGAGAGTAAAACTAATCCCAAAATGTTCTTTAATTATATAAATGGTAAAACGTATAAACCTGAAGGCGTCGGCCCCTTACAGAGTAATGAGGGGGGAGTTGCAGAGAGCGATGAGGAGAAAGCAAAGCTACTAAATATTTTTTTTCTCCACTGTATTCACTGAGGAAAATAAACTGTCAAATGAAATGCAGAATATAAAAATAAATTCCCCTTTAAAAGTGCCCTGTCTGACCCAGGAAGAAATACAGCGATGTCTTAAAAAGATTAGAATAGACAAATCGCCAGGACTGGATGGAGTTTAATAATATTACAAATTATAGTTACTAGAGATGGGTTGTTGATCCAGGGAGTTATTCTGATTGCCTGATTGGAGTTGGGAAGGAATTTTTTTCCCCCTAAAGGGGGGAAAATTGGCTTCTACCTCACAGGGGTTTTTTTTGCCTTCCTCTGGATCAACTTGTAGGAAAACAGGCCGAACTGGATGGACAGATGTCTTTTTTTCGGCCTTATAAACTATGTTACTATTAAAGATGAACGAGTACTAAAATGCTCGGGTGCTCGTTATTCAAGACAAACTTTTCCTGATGCTCGGGTGCTCGTTTCGAGTAACGAACCCCATTAAAGTCAATGGGAGACTCAAGCATTTTTTGCAGGGGACCAAGGCTCTGCCTAGGGAAGGCTGGGTGAAAACCTGGAAACCTCAGAAAATGATGGAAACACCACGGAAATGGACAGGAAACAGCAGGGGCAGCATGCATGGATGCCTCTGAGGCTGTTTAATCCCACCATTACCCCAAATTCTCGGGCAACAGCCTGGTGGTGACCCTCAAGGCAATTGTGCTCACCCAGACCATGAAGGCCGAGGCACGTGCCCATCACGTGTTAGGGAAGCACCCAACTGGGTGCAACGAAGGTCCATCACCCATGCCCATGCTGGCACTGCTGTCCTATCCCCTGCCCCACGACGCAGGCATAAGCCTGACACAGTATGGCGCTGACCCCAACAAGTGAACAAGTTACATGAGGTAGCAGGTGAGCCACCCAAAAATTAACCCTGACGCTGCATGGCGGTGACAACAGAGTGACCGAGTTAGACTGAGGTAGCAGTCGAAGAAGAAATAAAATTTAGCGTGACCCTGTATGGCGGTGACAACAGAGTGACCGAGTTAGAGTGAGGTAGCAGGCTGGGTTGAGGTTCAGCGGTGCCAGCCACAGATCGGTCTGCGCCGTGATGCCCTGTAACAGCTCTTGGGCGGTGTGCTTTTTGTCACCTAAGCTCAGCAGTTTGAGCACCGCCTGCTGGCGCTTACCCACGGCACTGCTGCTGCGCCTAGAGCTACCGACTGAAGGCGCCGTGCTCACCGATGGTAACTGAGAGTAGGAGGAGGAGGAGGGGTTGGAGGAAGAGGCATAATAAGTTTGAGAAACCGTGACCAAGGTATGCCCCGCAATCCTCGGTGTGGGCAGTACATGAGCGGCCCCAGGGTCAGACTCGTTCAGAGTGTCCGATTTACACTGCGCTAGCAGGCGAAGCACATAAAAATTTAGCGTGACCCTGTATGGCTGTGACAACAGAGTGACCGAGTTACACTGCGGGAGCAGGCGAAGCACATAGAAATTTAGCGTGGCCCTGTATGGCTGTGACTACAGAGTGACCGAGTTACACTGTGGGAGCAGGCGAAGCACATTAAAATTTAGAGTGGCCCTGTATGGCTGTGACTACAGAGTGACCGAGTTACACTGCGGGAGCAGGCGAAGCACATTAAAATTTAGCGTGGCCCTGTATGGCTGTGACAACAGAGTGACCGAATAACACTGCGGTAGCAGGTGAAGCACATTAAAATTTAGCGTGGCCCTGTATGGCTGTGACTACAAAGTGACCAAGTTACACTGCGGGAGCAGGCGAAGCACATTAAAATTTAGCATGGCCCTGTATGGCTGTGACTACAGAGTGACCGAGTTACACTGCGGGAGCAGGCGAAGCACATTAAAATTTAGCGTGGCCCTGTATGGCTGTGACTACAGAGTGACCGAGTTACACTGCGGGAGCAGGCGAAGCACAATAAAATTTAGCGTGGCCCTGTATGGCTGTGACTACAGAGTGACCGAGTTACACTGTGGGAGCAGGCGAAGCACATTAAAACTTAGCATGGCCTTGTATGGCTGTGACTACAGAGTGACCGAGTTACACTGCGGGAGCAGGCGAAGCACATTAAAATTTAGCATGGCCCTGTATGTGGATGTTGAGGGCTTGTGCATGTGGGTGGCTGGAATTTTATTTGCGCTTGCGCTCAAATGTCTGCTGCAAAGACAGCTGAACGTTGCGCTGGGACACATTGGTGGAGGTTTTGGAGGATCGTGGAGGTGAAGGGGTGGTTGTAGGGCAGGAGGCGCTTGTGCCGGGGTCCTGGGCGGGGGGTTGACTTGCCGAGCCAGCATGTGACACGGGAAGGGGCAGTGGTGTGACCCGCAGGAGGTGAACGGCCTTGGTTCCACTGAGTTGGGTGTTTAGCACTCATATGCCTGCGCATGCTGGTAGTGGTTAGGCTGGTAGTGGTGGCTCCCCTGCTGATCCTGGTGTGGCACAGGTTGCACACCACAGTCCGTCGGTCATCCTCACTTTCTTTAAAAAACCTCCAGACTTGCGAACATCTAGGCCTCGGCACGGGAGCTTGACTCCATGAAACAGTTGCTGATCTACCTGCTCTGGCCCTGCTTCTCCCTCTGGCCACCCCATTGCCTCTTCCAACCTGTTCTGGTGCTGCCCTTGCCTCCCCCTTTAGAAGCACTGTCTTGAGTTGGATTACCAACCCAGCTCGGGTCAGTCACCTCATCATCCACCAGCTCTTCCTCCGATTCCTCACTCTGCTCCCCCCTCGGACTTACTGCCCTGACAACAACGTCACTGTCTGACAACCGTCACGCACTACTTGCACTAAGTCCACACTCTCATCACCCACAGACTGAAAGTTCTAAATTTTGGTCATCGGGACAGAGCAACTGCTCAGGTTGCTGTTGAGCAGTGGTTTGTGTCTCTGGGTAGGGTCCTGAAAAGAGTTCCTGTGAGTATGCCTAATCTGAATCCATGCTTTCCTGGGGGGGGGGGGGGCAGGCTGGGGGGAAGGAGGTTGAGCTGGAGGAGCCAGTGGTCTACTCCCTTGGCTAGCGTGGGTGGACTGCGTGGAAGACTGGGTGGTGGATAAATTACTGGACGCATTGTCCGCCATCCACGTCATCACCTGTTCGCACTGTTGTGGTTTCAATAGTGGTGTACCACGTGAACCAGTAAGTTGCGAGATGAAGCTAGGGAGCAAAACTCTGCGGCGTTCCACTGCTCCCTCATCAACATGTACTGTGTCACCCTGCCCAGGACCCCGGCCTCTGCCCCCTACACTACTTGACCGTCCACGCTCTCGTCCTCGACCCTTAGCCCTTGGGTTCAACATTTTGTATGTTCACTGCACTGTATGATATATAACTGAGAGAAAAAACGTAGTTTTTAGACGGCAGCTATTGTACCGCAAACCACTCAATTTTTCACTGCAATGTATGATATATAACTGAGAGGAAAAACGTATATTTTCTACACTCCGGCTAGTGTGCAGCACACAACAGAATTTTGCACTGCACTGTATAATATATAACTGAGAGGAAAAACGTATATTTTCTACACTCTGGCTAGTGTGGAGCACACGACACAATTCCACACTGAACTGTAGTATATATGACTGAGAGGAAAAACGTAGTCTTTAGAAGGCGGCTATTGCACTGCAAACCACTCAATTTTTCACTGCACTGTAGGATATATAACTGAGAGGAAAAACGTATATTTTCTACACTCCGGCTAGTGTGCAGCACACGACAGAATTTTTCACTGCACTATATAATATATAACTGAGAGGAAAAACGTATATTTTCTACACTCCGGCTAGTGTGCAGCACGCAATAGAATTTTGCACTGCACTGTATAATATATAACTGAGAGGAAACACGTATATTTTCTACACTCCGGCTAGTATGCAGTACACGACACAATTTCGCACTGCACTGTATATATGACTGAGAGGAAAAACGTAGTCTTTAGACGGCGGCTATTGCACCGCAAACCACTCAATTTTTCACTGCACTGTAGTATATATGACTGAGAGGAAAAACGTAGTCTTTAGACGGCGGCTATTGCACCGCAAACCACTCAATTTTTCACTGCACTGTAGGATATCTAAAAAAACCTATTCCCTAGACTGACGCTACTGTACAGCACACTACATAATTGTTCACTGGACTGTAGTGTATAGAAATGAGAAAAACGTATTCCCTAGACTGACGCTACTGTACAGTACACTACATAATTGTTCACTGGACTGTAGTGTATAGAAATGAGAAAAACGTATTCCCTAGACTGATGCTACTGTACAGTACACTACATAATTGTTCACTGGACTGTAGTGTATAGAAATGAGAGAAAAACGTATTCCCTAGACTGATGCTACTGTACAATACACTACATAATTGTTCACTGGACTGTAGTGTATAGAAATGAGAGAAAAACGTATTCCCTAGACTGACGCTATTGTACACTACATAATTGTTCACTGGACTGTAGTGTATAGAAATGAGAGAAAAAACGTATTCCCTAGACTGCACTACAGATCCCAGCAAGCCAAGGTACAGCAGCAGCAGCAAAAATGAGTACTGAGAGGACTTTGGGCAATTTCTTTTGGGTCTGTGTGGACCACATGCTGTCCCTTCTGCCACCAGTCACTGTGTACAGTGTGCAGCCAAGATGACGGTAGCTGCACTAGAAGTCCCAGCCAGCAGCCAGGAGGAGACAAAAAAAAAAAAGGTGCTTGTAGCCCTTAGAAGGGCTGTTGGGTTCTTTGTGGGTGATTCCTGCCTAACCAACATCTAAATTCAGGCCCTAACACTCTCCCTGACAGACAGCAGCTCTATCCCTAATCTCATGCAGACGGCGTATGACTCGAGCAGCGCAGGACCAGATTCTTATATTCCCAGGTCATCTGATCTGGCCAGCCAATCCCTGCTATCGACTTGTAGGGGCCCCACGTGATACTAGGAGGTACCAAAGACTCTCCTGCATGTTGATTGGCTGAAAAAAGGCACCTAACATGCAGGAAGAGGAAGTTGCCATTTCCTCGAGGATCGCAATATGCTCATCCGAGTAGCGAGCATATGTGAATACCCTAATACTCGAACGAGCACCAAGCTCGGACGAGCATTTTCTCTCATCTCTAGTTACTATGTAATTGAAAAAGTGATTTTTAGGTCAAAATAAGTATAATGCAATAATATTGCCTTCTACGGAAGCCTGTGAGATCCAGCCCCCTGGATCTCACAGGCAGCAGGCTGTAAGTGTATTACACTGTGTAATACACTTACAGCCAATGCATTACAATACAGAAGTATTGTAATGCATTGTGCCTCTGCATTACCCCCAAAAGTTCAAGTCCCAGACTGGGACAAAAAATAAAGTGAAAAAAGAAGTTAAAAAATAAAGTTTTACAAAAAAATCAGTTTCAAGTAAAAAAAAAAGCGTCATTTTCCCAAAATAAAGTTAAAAAAAATGTAAAAAATAGGGAAAAAAAGAAAAGTATGCATATTAGGTATCGACGCGTCCGTA
>ONZH01014096.1:0-37410 GCA_900303285.1 Rhinella marina | reverse complement strand
AACTGTACTGTGCGTCCTCTGGCAAAATTATTAAAATACTGCTGTTAATACCACCGTCTGAAAGTTAGTACACGGCTGTGTACCTTAACTCTAATATTAGGCCTTATAATTGGCAACTGTACTGTGCGTCCTGGCAAAATTATTAAAATACCTGCTGTTTAATACCCACCGTCTGAAAAGTTAGTACACGGCTGTGTACCTTGAACTCTAAAATATTAGGCTTATAATTGCAACTGTACTGTGCGCCTCTGGCAAAATTATTAAAATACCTGCTGTTAATACCCACCGTCTGAAAAGTTAGTACACGGCTGTGTACCTTGAACTCTAAAATATTAGGCTATAATTGGCACTGTACTGTGCGTCCTCTGAAAATTATTAAAATACCTGCTTTATACCCACCGTCTGAAAAGTTTAGTAACACGGCTGTACCTTGAACTCTAAAATATTAGGCCTTATAATTGGCAACTGTACTGTGCGTCCTCTGGCAAAATTATTAAAATACCTGCTGTTAATACCCACCGTCTGAAAAGTTAGTACACGGCTGTGTACCTTGAACTCTAAAATATTAGGCCTTATAATTGGCAACTGTACTGTGCGTCCTCTGGCAAAAATTATTAAAATACTGCTGTTAATACCCACCGTCTGAAAAGTTGTACACGGTGTGTACCTTGAACTCTAAAATATTAGGCCTTATAATTGGCAACTGTACTGTGCGTCCTCTGGCAAAAATTAATTAAAATACCTGCTGTAATCCCACCGTCTGAAAAGTTACACGGGCTGTGTACTTGAACTCCTAAAATATTAGGCCTTATAATTGGCAACTGTAAGTGCGTCCTCTGGCAAAATTTTAAAATACCTGCGTTAATACCCACCGTCTGAAAAGTTAGTACACGGCTGTGTACCTTGAATCTAAAATATTAGGCCTTATAATTGGCAACTGTAACTGTGCGTCCTCTGGCAAATTATTAAAAATACCTGGGTTAATAACCACCGTCTGAAAAGTTAGTACACGGCTGTGTACCTTGAACTCTAAAATATTAGGCCTTAATAATTGGCAACTGTTGTGCGTCCTCTGGCAAAATTATTAAATACCTGCTGTTAATACCACCGTCTGAAAAGTTAGTACACGGCTGTGTTACCTTGAACTCTAAAAATATTAGGCCTATATAATTGGCAACTGTACTGTGCGTCCTCTGGCAAAATTATTAAAATACCTGCTGTTAATACCCACCGTCTGAAAAGTTAGTACACGGCTGGTACCTTGAACTCTAAAATATTAGGCCTTATAATTGGCAACTGTACTGTGCGTCCTCTGGCAAAATTATTAAAATACCGTGGTGTTAATACCCACCGTCTGAAAAGTTAGTACACGGCTGTGTACCTTGAACTCTAAAATATTAGGCCTTATAATTGGCAACTGTACTGTGCGTCCTCTGGCAAAATTATTAAAATACCTGCTGTTAATACCCACCGTCTGAAAAGTTAGTACACGGCTGTGTACCTTGAACTCTAAAATATTAGGCCTTATAATTGGCAACATGTACTGTGCGTTCTCTGGCAAAATTATTAAAAACCTGCTGTTAATACCCACCGTCTGAAAAGTTAGTACACGGCTGTGTACCTTGAACTATAAAATATATAGGCCTTATAATTGGCAACTGTACTGTGCGTTCTCTGGCAAAATTATTAATAACTGGTGTTAATACCCACCGTCTGAAAAAGTACAACGGCTGCAAAATATTGTAACCAAAAAAAAAATAAAAATGCGGAGGGGGGCTAGCGGAATAGGACACGTGGACGAGGACGGGGGCGCGGAAATGCTGTTGGGGGCCTTGTTGAAGCCAGTGGGGATACAATGTGTGCTGGTGAGGATCAGCCAGGACCCGCTCATCCAGAATCCCTGCCTTTATGGGACAGTTAAGCAGGGGGCGGGTTACACCGCTGTTGAGGCCTGAGCAGGTTGAACAGGTGGTGCAATGGATAGCCGATAGCGCTTCCACACAGTTGTCCACCAGCCAGTCATCCACACAGTCTCACTCTGACCCTCCTTCCTCCACACCTGGCCAAACAGAGTCATCCCACCATTGACCCTCCCAGGAGCTCTTTTCGGGTCCTTTTTCAAGATGTGCCGGAAGAAATCCCAGGAGCTAGCAGAGGAATTTGTTTGTAGTGATGCCCAAACACTGGAGTTTTCGCCATCTCCTGCTGATGTGGACCCTGAGCCAGCATCTGTTATCATGAGCGATGATGATGATGAGACGCAGTTGCCATCAAGGGAGGCTGTTGGAATGTCCAGTGGGCAGGAGGAGGAGCAGAGTGAGGAAGTGTAAGAGGAGGTGGTGGATGACGAAATGACCGACCCCACTTGGCCAGGGGTGATGTCCAGCGAGGAAAACAGTGGAGAGATGGTGGTCTGCGCAGCCACCGAAAAAGGCAGCAAGAGGCAGAGGCATGTCCACAGGCAGAGGCATGTCCACAGGCAGAGGGATGTCCACAGGCAGAGGGATGTCCAGAGGCAGAGGGATGTACACAGGCAGAGGACAGTTCAGACAGAGAAGTGAGGCCACAGCCAGCAGGGCCGAAGCTGTTCCCGCCAGCGGGCAGTCGCGCGAAGCTCCCCATCGAGGCCTCGTACTTCTGTGGTGTGGAGATATTTTAATGTTTGTGCGGATGACAAACTGAGCGCGGTTTGCACACTCTGCCACTCAAAACTGAGTAGGGGCTCTGAGAAGAGCAATCTGACCACCTCAGGCATGCGGCGTCACTTGGAATTCAAGCACTGGGCTGAGTGGGAGAGAGCAAACGCAATACAAACTGCGCCCGGTCTTGCTGCCACTGCCTCTTCCCCTTTGTTGTGTGCTGCCACTGTGGTCCAGACCTCCAGCCAGGACACCTCCACATCTGCCTCTGCCTCGGCTACTTTGGGGCCTTCTCCTTCAGCCTCCCCTTCCCCCGCCTCTTCACCTGCACCTTCACACTCCTCGTCCCAACAACTGTCCATCTCGCAGGCGTTCGACCGCAGGCGGAAGTACGCCTCGAGTCACCCCCAAGCCCAAGCCTTAAACTGCCACATCTCCAAACTGCTGGCCCTGGAGATGTTGCCGTTTAGGCTTGTGGAGACGCAGGCCTTCCGCGACCTGATGGCAGCTGCCGCACCTCGCTATTCCGTCCCCAGCCGCCACTACTTTTCCCGGAGTGCCGTCCCCGCCCTGCACCAGCACGTGTCGCGTAACATCAGGCGGGCCCTGAGGTACGCAGACAGCGCAAAGGTCCACTTGACCACCGACTCGTGGACAAGCGCTTGTGGCCAGGGACAATACATTTCTTTGACGGCACACTGGGTGAATGTAGTGGAGGCGGGGACGGGGTCGCAAACAGAGACGGCCTACCTACCACCCCCGCCCAAGATTGCCAGCATGGGTTCTGATAAACCCCCCTCCTCCTCCTCCTCCTGTGCCTTAACATCGCCCTCAGCCGCTAGCTGGAAGCGTTGCAGCACTGGCGCGGGGAGACGTCAGCAGGCGGTGCTTAAGCTCATCAGCTTGGGCGACAGGAAGCACAGCGCCCCAGAGGTGAGGGACGCCATACTGCAGCAGACGGAGATGTGGCTGTCGCCGCTGCAGCTAGGACCAGGCATGGTCGTGTGCGATAACGGCCGTAACCTGGTGGCGGCTCTGGAGCTTGCCGAACTCAATCACGTACCATGCCTGGCCCACGTTTTTAATCTGGTAGTCCAAAAATTTCTAAAGACTTACCCCAACCTAGCAGAGCTACTGGTGAAAGTGCGGCGCTTGTGCGCACACTTTCGGAAGTCAACTGTAGCTGCTGCTAGCTTAAAAAAACTCCAGCAACGCCTCCATTTGCCTGAACATCGGCTGTTGTGCGACCTGCTGACTCGCTGGAATTCCACCTATTCCATGTTGGCCAGGGTGTGTGAGCAGCAGAGAGCATTGCTGGAGTACCAGATGATGAATCCACGCGTGCCTCCAACTCAGCTCCCTCAGTTTGCCAACCACGAGTGGCCATGGATGGCAGACGTATGCGATGTACTGCGTATCTTTGAGGAGTCCACCAAGAAGGTCAGCAGCGAGGACGCTATAGTGAGCGTAACCATCCCGCTCCTATGCGTCCTTAAAGAATCCCTCATCGCAATAAGGGAGAACGCATTGCACGCAGAGGAGACGGGGGTAGGAGGAGACGCAACGGAGCTACACAGTCAGACCACACTTTTGTCTGCTTCACGGTGGCAGTTGCAGGAGGAGGAGGATGAGGAGGAGGAGGACGACGTGGAGGTGGCTGTGGAAGAGGAGGAGGATGCTGGCGGCGAGGGTAGCAGTCAGGCTGTGTGCGTCCCATTGGTTCAGCGCGGATGGGGCGGAGAGGAGGCGGAAGAGGAAGAGGAGGAAATGGCAAGTGATCCTTCTGGTGGGGGCAGTGACATCATGCCTATTCAGAGTCTGGCACACATGGCTGACTTCATGCTGGGCTGCTTTTCGCGGGACACACGTGTTGTCCGGATAGTGGAGAACAAACTGTACTGGGTCTTCGCAATCCTGGACCCCCGGTATAAAGATAACGTCTCCTCTTTTATTCCGGTAGAGGAGAGGACGAATCGATTGCTGGAATACCAGAGGGAACTCGTGCAGAACATGATGGAGATTTTCCCACCCACCATCGCTGGCGGCAGAGAGGAGAGGGTCTCCCAGAGTCCCACAACATCTATCAGGCCCACAGCCACCAGGGGAACACTCTCCAAGGTGTGGGACACATTCATGGCACCCCCTCGTGCAACTTCCATCACTGCGGGGCCCGCTATCAGCAGGAGGGACAAGTATCGGCGGATGTTGCGGGAGTACCTGGCAGACCGTAACCCTGTCCTCCCTGATCCCTCGGCGTCCTACACTTACTGGGTCTCCAAGTTGGACACGTGGCTGGAACTGTCCCTGTACGCCTTGGAGGTGCTTGCCTGCCCTGCCGCCAGCGTGCTATCAGAAAGGGTGTTCAGCGCAGCCGGGGGCATTATAACCGATAAGCGCAGCCGCCTGTCAACCGACAGTGCCGACAGGCTGACGCTAATCAAAATGAACAGCAAGTGGATTGACCCGGACTTTGCTTCTCCAACCGTGGAAAGCAGCCAAAAGTGAAGTGCCATCTGTATGAAGTGCCATTTCCTCCTCCACCTCCTCCTCCTCCTCCTTAACCGCCGTAGAATTGCTCCGTAAATAAGAACAATTTATATATTTATGGCTCACCTCTTGGGCCTCCACAAAATGTTTAAGAGGTCTCACCTCTTGGGCCTCCACATAATTTTTAACGGGTCTCACCTCTTGGGCCTCCACATAATTTTTAAGAGGTCTCACCTCTTGGGCCTGCACAAAATGTTTAAGAGGTCTCACCTCTTGGACCTCCACGTAATTTTTAAGAGGTCTCACCTCTTGGGCCTGCACAAAATGTTTAAGAGGTCTCACCTCTTGGGCCTCCACATAATTTTTAAGAGGTCTCACCTCTTGGGCCTCCACATAATTTTTAACACGTCTCACCTCTTGGGCCTGCACAAAATGTTTAAGAGGTCTCACCTCTTGGGCCTCCACATAATTTTTAAGAGGTCTCACCTCTTGGGCCTGCACAAAATGTTTAAGAGGCCTCACCTCTTGGGCCTCCACATAATTTTTAAGAGGTCTCACCTCTTGGGCCTGCACAAAATGTTTAAGAGGTCTCACCTCTTGGGCCTCCACATAATTTTTAAGAGGTCTCACCTCTTGGGCCTGCACAAAATGTTTAAGAGGTCTCACCTCTTGGGCCTCCACATAATTTTTAAGAGGTCTCACCTCTTGGGACTGCACAAAATGTTTAAGAGGTCTCACCTCTTGGGCCTCCACATAATTTTTAACAGGTCTCACCTCTTGGGCCTCCACATAATTTTTAACACGTCTCACCTCTTGGCCTGCACAAAATGTTTAAGAGGTCTCACCTCTTGGGCCTCCACATAATTTTTAAGAGGTCTCACCTCTTGGGCCTGCACAAAATGTTTAAGAGGTCTCACCTCTTGGGCCTCCACATAATTTTTTAAGAGGTCTCACTGTCACGCTCGGGTGTGGGGGGAAAAGCCACACCGAGCGTATGAGGGATGGGAACAGACAAAACCAGGGAACTGGTCACCTCCTGCAGGGGACCCTAAGACTAGGCCCTAGCTGGCTACCAGTATGAACTAACCCGGGTGGTAGGAAAGCTCATACACAGGAACCTAATCTGAGTAAACCCTAGAACACCCTGCAGTCTAATGACACAAGAGAGTAACCTGTTCCTCCAAGCGTAAGGAGGAACAGGAGACTCAAACAGGAATAACCAAAGGAAGGGAAAACACTTAACTTTAAGTAGAACTCAGCAACAGGATCTCAGCCGAGATCCACACCACTCTCAACAGGTATGTAGCAGATATAAACCGCAAGGGATACTGGGAGAGGAAGAGGTAAGTAGGAGACAGCTAATTGCCAAGCGGCAACAGCTGAGGGAAAGGGGTGTGGAGAACAGCACCCAAACCACAGGGAATAGCCTGTCAAACCTGTCACTTAGAAAGCCGCGCAGAACGTCTGATTCCAGACGCAAGACCACTCGTGACACTCACCTCTTGGGCCTGCACAAAATGTTTAAGAGGTCTCACCTCTTGGGCCTCCACATAATTTTTAAGAGGTCTCACCTCTTGGGCCTCCACAAAATGTTTAAGAGGTCTCACCTCTTGGGCCTCCACATAATTTTTAACACGTCTCACCTCTTGGGCCTCCACATAATTTTAACACGTCTCACCTCTTGGGCCTCCACATAATTTTTAACACGTCTCACCTCTTGGGCCTCCACATAATTTTTAAACAGGTCTCACCTCTTGGGCCTCCACAAAATGTTTAACAGGTCTCACCTCTTGGGCCTCCACATAATTTTTAACAGGTCTCACCTCTTGGGCCTCCACAAAATGTTTAACAGGTCTCACCTCTTGGGCCTCCACATAATTTTTAACAGGTCTCACCTCTTGGGCCTCCACAAAATGTTTAAACAGGTCTCACCTCTTGGGCCTCCACATAATTTTTAACAGGTCTCACCTCTTGGGCCTCCACAAAAGGTTTAACAGGTCTCACCTCTTGGGCCCTCCACATAATTTTTAAGAGGTCTCACCTCTTGGGCCTGCACAAAATGTTTAAGAGGTCTCACCTCTTGGGCCTCCACATAATTTTTTACGAGGTCTCACCTCTTGGGCCTCCACAAAATGTTTAACAGGTCTCACCTCTTGGGCCTCCACATAATTTTTAACAGGTCTCACCTCTTGGGCCTCCACAAAATCTTTAAGAGGTCTCACCTCTTGGGCCTCCACATAATTTTTACGAGGTCTCACCTCTTGGGCCTGCCACAAAATGTTTAACAGGTCTCACCTCTTGGGCCTCCACATAATTTTTAACAGGTCTCACCTCTTGGGCCTCCACAAAAGGTTTAAGAGGTTAACAGTGGAAAGCAGCCAAAAGTGAAGTGCCATCTGTATGAAGTGCCATTTCCTCCTCCACCTCCTCCTCCTCCTCCTTAACCGCCGTAGAATTGCTCCGTAAATAAGAAAAATTTATATATTTATGGCTCACCTCTTGGGCCTCCACATAATTTTAACAGGTCTCACCTCTTGGGCCTCCACAAAAGGTTTAAGAGGTTAACAGTGGAAAGCAGCCAAAAGTGAAGTGCCATCTGTATGAAGTGCCATTTCCTCCTCCACCTCCTCCTCCTTAACCGCCATAGAATTGCTCCGTAAATAAGAAAAAATTTATATATTTATGGCTCACCTCTTGGGCCTCCACATAATTTTTAACAGGTCTCACCTCTTGGGCCTCCACAAAAGGTTTAAGAGGTTAACAGTGGAAAGCAGCCAAAATTGAAGTGCCATCTGTATGAAGTGCCATTTCCTCCTCCACCTCCTCCTCCTCCTCCTTAACCGCCGTAGAATTGCTCCGTAAATAAGAAATATTTATATATTTATGGCTCACCTCTTGGGCCTCCACATAATTTTTAACAGGTCTCACCTCTTGGGCCTCCACATAATTTTTAACAGGTCTCACCTCTTGGGCCTCCACAAAATGTTTAAGAGGTCTCACCTCTTGGGCCTCCACATAATTTTTAAGAGGTCTCACCTCTTTAGCCTCCACACAATTTTTAAGACGTCTCACCTCTTGGGTCTCCACAAAATTTTCCATGAGCCTCTGGCCAGCCCACGGCCTCTTCCTGCCTTTTGCGGTCCTACGCATCCCTCAACATCCCCACTGCTTTACCTGCTAGACATGACACTGGGCCAGGTCGGGTCACTGACATCTCAAGCGCCAACAATTTGGGCATTTTAAGGCTTCTGCATGTGTTTGAGTTGTTTTTACATTTTAAAGAAGACATGTCTGACCACATCTCACACACACACACAATGACAATTAGGGGTGGGGTCTATTTGCTTTCCCCCTTGCCTATGCCATCTGTGGTTGTCATAGGCAACGTGATTTTAAGGGGTGCAGAATTTTATCTTCTTTTTTGTCTAGTTTGGCTTGGGGTCCATGGCAATGTAGAGGAAAGAAGGTTTCCTTGTATGGTCTCACTTTACAGAGAGGTTAGATTGTCTTTGGAGTGTATTGTTGAGAGGCTGTGATAGTGGCGTAATAGTGCGACTTGGGCGCGTTATATGCACCCAGACATGCTTCCCCTGCTGTCCCAGTTGCATTCCAGCAGTGTTGGCATCCTTTTCTGAGGTTCCAGGGTGGACTTGGTGACCTCCAAGTGGTCGAATTGAGATTTCCAAGTGGCGAGCATTTTTTCCCCATAGACTTTAATGGGATTCGATATCTGGTCGAATAGTCGAATTTCGCGGTCTATTCGAATCGAATTTCGAACTTTCGAATATTTCACTACTCGCTCATCTCTATTAGCCACCATAGTATTATGGAGCAGTGATCTACGGGCTCAGGACCTGTGCCTGCACCATTATTTGTGGGCACCTGGCTTTGTTATCAATTCTGACCATGGTATATAAGTGGTTAGAGAGAAATAACGGCTATGGCAGCTCGAGGACTAACAATGACCTCCAGTACTGCCAGGTACAGAAGTCTATTAGAGCTTGCCTTAGGTACTTGCCAGTTTTACACAAACAAAAGTAGTATTAAAGCATTTTATATATGAGCAATTAGAGGATCATTTGTTCACTTTTCCTACTGCGACATAAACTAGAAAAAAAAGTTGAAAAATGTTTAGAAAAAAAATAAAAAAGATACAGTTAAAAAAATGAAAAAGTATTTTCCTGCGGTTGAACAATAGAAGGTCTTGGAAAATCACATATAGAAAGTTTTAAAGGTCTCCAATGAATAGTATGTGGAGTGATTTATTACAAATATCAGAGGGGTAAGGTATAACCAATAACATCAAAGATGGCCATGAATGGGTATATATTAGTGCAGACTCGATATTCACCCAAAATTGGCAATAGAGATGAGTAAATTGATTCTTTTGAGTTTTACACGTGCAACTGGCTGTCTTTGCGGCTGAAGACGCTCCCTTCACCGCTTGATTAACAGGGCTGGAGTTAGGGGAGAAAAAGCAATGTTTGCCTTGTGGATGACAATTAAAATTTTTGTACATTAATCAGTGCTGGCACAAAGTACTTGGTAGATGTGGACCAACATTTAAAGAATGTAAATTAACCTGATGGCTAAAACAAGTACATAGGGGTACATTTATTAATAAACCCCTAAGCTGGTGTTGGCTCCGCCAAGTTAAAAAGTGGTGCAAGCCTCTACATAACTTTGGTGAATCCTCTACAATTTAGATAGTTTAGCTTTGGTAGATTGGAATTTAGCTAATTTAGAGTGGAATAAATAAAAGGTAAATAAATATGTTTTAATTGTCCTCTCATGAATAACTTATTTTAGGTGACTCTGAAGGAATCCTAAAGAAAAATGAATTTCCCTGCATTTTCTTCTGATTTTCTCTCTTTGAAGAACAGAGAGAGAGATTGTTCTTTCAAGCAATGAGCTCAGTAGAGATTCTTTCATAACCAGACAGGTGAGGCTTAACCAGTGAAGTGAATTATATACCACTGAAAGTATGAATAAAAAAATAAACAGATTTTTTGACGGAACACATTCGGAAAAGAAAATTATGCTTGCAACTGTGATATCTTATAGATTGCTGGGAATTGCTTAAGCCTTTTTACATTTGCATTTAAAAAGAAAAGTGAAATAAGAGAATTTGAGAAAATAGAAAGTTAATTTGAATACACAGTAGAAAAAGAGATGTATGAAAGATATTTTTAACTTTGATTTATGTTCCTGGCAAGCTGCCACAGATTAAATAGGACATCTGGATAAAAACTGAGAGAGCTCAAGTGTCCTGGTTTTTATTCTTCATTTTAAAGTAGCAGGAACAATACATTGCTTTATTATTTCCAAGTACTGTCACAATGGAGAAGAAAAGTGAAACAAAGTAAACAATAGTCATTGCTTTACTCCTTTGTTTTTGGCCATTAGTGTAATCAAATAAAAAGGACAAAAGTTTTGATAAAATGTGTAATGTCCTTATTTCTGCTGAAAACAGATGATTTCACAAGGAACCTAAATACTGTACAATAGTATTTACTATTTCAAGGCCTAATACACACAACCGCATATGTTTTTCAGCAGGCAAACGGCGGATTGGGAAAACATGGATACCGGCTGTGTGAACGCTGCTATTTTTTTTTATGTCTATAGAAATGTCCTACCCTTGTCCCCAAACGCACAACAATAGAATCTTCTACATTTTTGCAGCCCAGAGGAACATATAGATGTGTACTGCACACGGTGTGCTGGATGCATTTTTGTGGCCCCATTGAAATGAATGGTTCCGCATCAACAATGCAGAATAAAAATATGGTCATATGCATGGGACCTAATGTTGATTTTGTTTTAGTCCTCTAATTGTTTGATTGAATAGTAATGATTACACCATAAGTTTGAGTTTAAAGGGGTTTTCGAGTGCTTAGAATTTAATGGCCTATCATCAGGCTACTTCAACATCTGATTGGTGGATGCCTGATCCCACACAACCCTGCAATCAGCTACTTCTAGCAGCTGCTGGTGCTGGAAACTATATGGTCGATGCCAGATGGCCATGCAGTGAATTGGAGCTAAGTATGTGGCCGCAACAGTAGCATTAAAAAACAAAGACAAGGCAGTAGATTGGCTGTTTATGGGTAGTACAGTAGTAGTAGCAGTGGTGGCTATGTGCTGTTAATAGTGGTGGAAGTAGTGGTGGCAGCAGAAGCCAAATGGTACATGTTGGCAGGCAGGCATACCGTGGCGGCAGTGGCATGATGGCAATAGGAGCAGCCATAGGTTACCAGTAACAAGGCCTGATCTATTCATCTGGAGGAGTGTGAAAAATCCTCCCGGATCCATGCCTCATTCATTTTGACAAGTGATGTTTTGGACACTTGCAAAGTCCAACTTGGTCTGTATGGGAGAGTGTACTGGCCCACTTCAAGCCATTGTTCTAGTCTACCTGCCCAGAAGAACTGACTACTGCAGTGGCATCTTCTGCTGCTTGGGGTACGGGAAACAGCAGTAAATGGGTAACATGTTGGCAGCAGGTGTCTACTCACCAAAAGCCGTGGAAAGCTGCATACACAGTGTTTCCTGATAATAAAGTAATTTGGCCTCCCTTTTGGCAGGAAGAAAACATTACCCATTTTTCTTTGATTGCCATGGTCTAAAAGCATGGCTATCCAGTAATCATCAGACTACATCATGTGAATGATATGCCTGTCACTACCTAAGCAAGCAAGCAAAGAACTTGTCATTCTGGCCAACATGCTAGAGGAGCCAATGCCCTCCAACTTTGTCCCGACTGAGAATATTAGATGTTGTGGCCAGTGTAATCGTCATCATCATCTTCCTGCTCCTCCACCACTGACTCCTCCTCCTGGTTTAGTGACAGCTTCTCATCCTCTTCCTCCTCCTTCATGAGACTTATTCCTTGTGGGTCGCCAAAAGTTACAGGGCAGCCAGCAACATGTATTAGCTGTTCTAGCATTTGCAAAGTGGCATTCCAGTAAATTGGAATGTTGCAGATTGAGCAGTGTAACAGCAGACCATTCTGTCTCTGCAAGTCCAGGAGGGAATACCTTACCACATACAAGTAACTGAAATGTGAAAACAGTCTCCCGGACATTGCCAGCACCTCCTCCTGCAAGCCAATGTATTTTTTTTTTTTTTTAAAGCATTGCAGGACTACAGTAGATATATCACATGCACCATGGAGGGAGAATGTATTTTTCCCCCCAGTGCAGCCACAATGTTGCAACTATTGTCACTGACCATCTTACCTGGTTGAAGTTAGTGAGTAGAGAGTCAGTGAGATGTTTGCTGCTTGATACACTTTAGCAATCGAACGGTTGTGTGGCTGCTCTCATTAAGCCCAATCAGCTCTAACATTGCAAGGATTCCACAATGGAGGCCAGGAGAAAACTCTTGTGTTAGGTGGTTGCCACTTCTGTTCCCATTAGATTGGGTGATGCTGCTTTATGTTGTTGGATTATGCTGTGGTGTGTTTGTGTTTGACTGCCCATGACTTATTTTACTCTTCCAGATCTTGCACTGGGCAATGCTGCTGTCTTCTGGCAGGGTGGAGGAAACTGCCAGATGGGAGATACTTGCATAGTCTACAGAGAGCTAGCAGAAGCCAAGATTGATTTAGCACTAGCATGTTTGCGGCCTGCTGCACCTACAGTATCAGCAGCATCACCAGTTGCCAAAGTAGATCGGGCTCTGGCAGCTGTTTGAGAAGTTATAGCCATATGTCACGTCTGCTTTTCACTGCTGCTGCTGCTGCTGCCACTGCCCGCCTCATTGGATGTTAACTCCTCCTCAGCACCCCAATCCAGCTCCCAGGTTCTGTCCAGCACTCAGTAATCATCAGAGTCCTCACCCTCCCTACTACTTTTACCAGACTGTAATATATCATCGTGGCCTCCTTGGCCCCCTCTCGACTTCTTGTTATGTACTTTTCTAGAGTGCCACTGTCACTACCACTTCCCCACCTTCAATACTGAGACTATTGGTGCCACTATTTCCACCATCACCAACACAGTTATGCATGGGGTCACCCACCTCCCCCTGAAACTCTTCAGAGCAGCGGAAATGCTGAGTGTTCTCACACAACTCATCAAAATAGAGACTCTAGGGTGTGGTGGGATTTTGTTGCTTCTTCTTATAAAATATGAAGGTGCCCCAGTAGGAGGGGGCAGTGAAGACAGAGAGGATGGCACTGAAAGGCTTCTCTGGGGTTACAAGGAGGAGGATCAGGAGGAATGCAGTGATTGATCAGTGATTGAGAAAAAAGTATTCTCCACACACACAGTTCCAACTTTTTTTTTTTTTGGGAGGGTTACTGAATTTAATCAAACCAGCATATAGGTGATCAGTAGACCAATACCAATACACAGGGTAGGGCAACTATTTACCTGTGAGTGTTAACGTGAAAATAAGTATCAGGCCCTAATTATCTGTTTCTGTTTATTGTATTTCCACACAATCAGAATTTCATTTTTTTTGTGGTTTTAATTTAATGGACTGCTTAAGTTTATTGTATTTCCACACGGTTGGAATACATTTTTTTTGGTGAGTTCAATATAATTAAACCAGCATATAGGTGATCAGTACACTAAGACACAAGGCAGAGCAACAATTAACCTGTGAGTATTAACGTAAAAATAAGTGTCAAGCTTCAATTGTCCGTTTCTGTTCATTGTATATCCACAAGTTTGGAATTTCATCTTTTTTAACTTGTTCAATTTAATTAAACTAACATATGGGTGATCGGTATACCAAGACAAAGGGTATGTCATGGGAAGCTGGTGGCTCCTCGTCTCCATAGCAACCAGCACAGGGAGGACCCTGCTCGCTCCGTACTGCTGCATGTCCGGCATCCTCCCTGCCCCCCTGTTAAATTTAATTAAACCAGCATATAGGTGATGAGTAAACTAATACACAGGGTAGGGCAAAAATTTACGTGTGAGTGATAATGTGAAAATAAGGGTCAGGCCTCAATCGTCTATTTTTGTTTAATGTACCGTATTTTTCGCCCTATAAGACGCACTTTTTTCCCCCAAAAGTAGGGGGAAAAATGCAGTGCGTCTTATAGGGCGAATACAAGTGAGCGCTTCCATAAGGAAGCGCTCACTTGTATGTAGGGACCCCCATCAGACCTCAGATCAGCCCACCCAGCCACTTAAAGACCATACTTACCTGTTCTGCGCTGCCGCTGCCGTCCGGTCCCACGCTTCGCGCTCCTCTCTCTTCCCTGCCGGCACGCACTATGACCTGATGCGGAGCGTGGGACCGGACGGCAGCGCAGAACAGGTAAGTATGGTCTTTAAGTGGCTGGGTGGGCTGATCTGAGGTCTGATAGGGGCACAAGATGCTGATCTGAGGTGTGAAGGGGCACAAAACGCTAATCTGAGGTCTGATGGGGGCACATTCTGCTGATCTGAGGTCTGATGGGGCACATTCTGCTGATATGAGGTCTGATGGGGGCACATTCTGCTGATGTGAGGTCTGATGGGGGCACATACTGTTGCTCTGAGGTCTGATGGGGGCACATTCTGCTGATTTGAGGTATGATGGGGGCACATTCTGCTGATTTGAGGTATGATGGGGGCACATTCTGCTGATCTGAGGTCTGATGGGGGCACATTCTGCTGATATGAGGTCTGATGGGGGCACATTCTGCTGATGTGAGGTCTGATGGGGGCACATACTGTTGCTCTGAGGTCTGATGGGGGCACATTCTGCTGATTTGAGGTATGATGGGGGCACATTCTGCTGATCTGAGGTCTGATGGGGGCACATTCTGCTGATCTGAGGTCTGATGGGGGCACATTCTGCTGATCTGAGGTCTGATGGGGCACATTCTGCTGATCTGAGGTCTGGTGGGAGCACAGTGAGATGGTATGGGGGCACAGGGGGCTGATATGGGGGTCTGATGTGATGTCCTTAAATTTATGGGCAGTCTGATAAGAGGATCTGATGAAAAATATTTTTTTCTTATTTTCCTACACTAAAACCTAGGTGCGTCTTATGGGCCGGTGCGTCTTATAGGGCGAAAAATACGGTATTTCCTCACAATTATAATTTAATTTATTTTAGAAATTCAATTTAATTAATTTTCAGTACACATGACACTTTCCGTGAGGTCTGGGCAGGCTGGATCACTTATTGCAAAATGGTCTCCTTCCTCACCGACTTTGTGGAGCCTACCCCTCCCAAATAATGCTCTCCACTTCCCGACACCCTCTCTCCTGCCCTCCCCCACCAACTTTCCACCCCCCTTCTCACTTTGAGAACACTATGCTAACCGGGTAGGTCTATTTCTTGCTCTCACCCCTTCACTAGAATACTCAGAGAGTAGCAGGCAACCCTCGGAGTTCCACCCACCTGTACCTCCCGGGTTCTACCTTTTAAGGTACTACTATTTGTTCCCTGCACATATATCCAGTGTTTCCCAAAAATGTTCTTGTAACTGTTCTGTCATATCGAACTTGTATTACGTACCAAGTGTAATCCCTGTTCTCTTATATAAAGTTAATAAGATAATTGAAAAGAAAGACATTGTTCTATTTAATTAAACCAGCATGTAAATAGGTGATCCGTACAACAATACACAGAGAAGGGCAACAATTTACCTGTGAGTGAAAATGTGAAATTGAGCATTAGGCCTTGCCCTTAAATATTTTTTTTTTATTTATTTAATCTCTACATGATATAGTTTAATTAATTAATTTATTTAATTTATTTATTTTTTGATTGTTCAATTTAATTAAACCAACATATAGGGGATCATTACTCAGGGTAGGGCAACAAGGCTGTGAGTGGTAATGTGATTTTAATGGCCAGACCTGGCCCATAACCCCTTTAACCCCGGGCCTGTTTTCACCTTCCTGCCCAGGCCATTTTTTGCAAATCTGACATTTGTCACTTTATGTGGTAATAACTTTGGAACGCTTTTACTAATCCAAGCCATTCTGAGATTGTTTTCTCGTCACATATTGTGCTTCATGACAGTAGTACATTTGTGGCAAAATATTTCATTTTTATTTATAAAAAAATACCAGGTTTAGCAAAAATTTGGAAACATTTCCAAATTTCAATTTCTCTACTTTCAAAATACATAACAATACCTCCAAAAAAAGTTATTATTTTACATTCCCCAAATGTCTACTTTATGTTGGCATCATTTTATAAATGTCATTTTACTTTTTTCGGACGTTATAAGGCTTAGCAGTTTAGAAGCCATTTTTCAAATTTTCAACAAAATTTCCAAAACCATTTTTTTAAGCACCAATTCAGATATAAAGTGATTTTGAGGGGCTTACGTAATGGAAACCACCCATAAATGACCCCATTTTAGAAACTACACCACTCAAATTATAAAAAAACTAATGTTACAAATTTTGTTAACCCTTGAGGTGTTCCACAAGAATTAAAGGAAAATGGAGGTGAAATTTAAAAATTTCATTTTTTTCTTAGATTCTTTATGTCATATAATTTTTTTTCTTCCAACACAGCAAGGGTTAACAGCAAACTAAACCTCAATATACATTACTCTGATTCTGCAGTTTACAGAAATACCCCATACGTGGTGGTAAATATCTCTATGGGTTTGTGGCAGTGGTCAGAAGGAAAGGAGCGCCATACAAATTTTGGAGGCAGATTTTGCTAGAATAGTTTTTAGGCACCATTTTGTAATTGAGAGAAAAAGTGACCCCATTTTGGAAACTTCACCCTTCAAAGAATATATTAAGGGGGGTACTGGCCACTTTAACCCCCTAAGCGGTTTTTAAGGAATTTGGAAACACTTGGCTGTGAAAATGAAAAGTTTAATTTCTTCCAATAAAATGTTGCTTTAGCTCCAATTTTTTCATTTTCACAAGGGGTAACAGGAGAAAAGCACCCCATAATTTGTTACCTATTTTCTCCTGAATACGGCAACACCCCATATGTGATGGTAAACTGCTGTGGGAGCACATGGCAGGACTCAGAACAGAAGGAGCGCCATATGGGTTTTGCAGCACAGATTTTGATTGGTTTGTGGGAGCCATTGATTTTTATTTTTTTGGGCTATTGTCTTAGGTAGAGTGTCATTTTCTGCGGGATGAGATAGTTTTGATTGGTAACATTTTGGGGTACATATGCTTTTTTGATCGCGTGGTATTACACTTTTTGTGAGGAAAGAGGAAAAAATGGCTGTTTTGGCCTAGTTTTTTAAAAAAAAATTTTTTACAGCATTCACCTGGGGGGCCATCTCATGTAATATTTTTATAGATCAGGTTGTTACGGACGTGGTGATACCCAATATGTCTAACATTTTTATTTTTAGAAAGTTTTACACATTAGATGCATTTTTGAACAGAATAAAATCTTTTTTTTGTGTTGCTATTTTCTGAGAGCCTTATTTTTTTTTATTTTTGGCCGATTGTCTCAGGTAGGGTCTAAATTTCTGCGGGACGAGATGACGGTTTGATTGGTACCATTTTGGGGTAAATATGCCTTTTTGATCGCCTGCTATTCCACTTTTTGTGAGGGACGGTGACCAAAAAATGGCTGTTTTGGCACTGTTTTTTTTTGTTTTGTTGTTTACTGCGTTCACCTGGCGGGTGGATAATGTGATATTTTTATAGAGCCGGTCGATACGGACGCGCAATACCTAATGTGTATACTTTTCTTTTTTTCCCTTTTTTTAAAATTTTTTTTTAAGTTTATTTTGGGAAAAGTGCGCTTTTTTCTTTACTTGAAATTTTATTTTTTGTAAATCTTTATTTTTTTTACTTTTTTTTCCACTTTTTTTCCCACTTTTAGGGGTCTGATCCCCTTTACAATACATTACAATTAGAGATGAGCGAACATGCTCGTCCGAGCTTGGTGCTCGTTCGAGCATTAGAATATTCGTACATGCTCGATACTCGGACGAGCATCTCGCGATACTCGAGGAAATGGCATCTTCCTCTTCCTGCATGTTAGGCGCCCTTTTCTCAGCCAATCAACATGCAGGAGAGTCTTTGGTACCCCCTAGCATTACCTGGAACCCCTACAAGTCGATAGCAGGGATTGGCTGGCCAGATCAGATGACCTGGGAATACAAGAATCTGGTCCCGCGCTGCTCGCCTCAGACGCCGCCTGGATGACATTAGGGACAGAGCTGCTGTCTGTCAGGGAGAGTGTTAGGGCCTAAATTTAGATTTGGTTAGGCAGGAATCCTCCTCAAAGAACCAAACAGCCCTTTTAAGGGCTACAAGCACCTTTTTTTTTTTTGGTCTCCTCCTGGCTGCTGGCTGGGACTTGTAGTGCAGCTACCACCATCTTGGCTGCACACTGTGCGCAACGACTGGTGGCAGAAAGGGGACAGCACGTGGTCCACACAGACCCCAAAGAAATTGCCCAAAGTCCTCTCAGTTCTCATTTTTGCTACTGCTGTACCTTGGCTTGCTAGGATCTGTAGTGCAGTCTAGGGAATACGTTTTTTCTCTCAGTTATATATACTACAGTGCAGTGAACAATTCTGTAGTGTGCTGTACAGTAGCCGCAGTCTAAAGAGTACGTTTTTTCTGTCAGTTATATATACTACAGTGCAGTGAAAAATTCTGTTGTGTGCGGTACAGTAGCCACAGTCTAGAAAATACGTTTTTTCTCTTAGTTATATATACTACAGTGCAGTGAAAAATTGAGTGGTGTGCAGTACAATAGCCGCAGTCTAATGACTACGTGTTTCTCTCAGTTATATATACTACAGTGCAGTGAAAAATACTGTAGTGTGCGGTACAGTAGCTGCAGTCTAGAAAATACGTTTTTTCTCTCAATTATATATACTACAGTCCAGTGAAAAATTGAGTGGTGTGCGGTACAATAGCCGCAGTCTAAAGGCTACGTTTTTTTCTCTCAGTTATATATACTACAGTGCAGTGAAAAATTATGTTGTGTGCTGTACAGTAGCCTCAGTCTAGAAAATATGTTTTTTTCTCTCAGTTATATATACTACAGTGCAGTGAAAAATTCTGTCGTGTGCGGCACAGTAGCCACAGTCTAGAAAATACGTTTTTTCTCTCAGTTATATATACTACAGTCCAGTGAAAAATTGAATGGTGTGCGGTACAATAGCCGCAGTCTAAAGACTACGTTTTCTCTCTGTTATATATACTACAGTGCAGTGAAAAATGCTGTCATGTGCGGTACAGTAGCCGCAGTCTAAAGACTACGTTTTTTCTCTCAGTTATATATACTACAGTGCAGTGAAAAATTCTGTTGTGTGCGGTACAGTAGCCGCAGTCTAAAGACTACGTTTTTTCTCTCAGTTGAATATACTACAGTGCAGTGAAAAATTCGGTCGTGTGCGGTACAGTAGCCGCAGTCTAGAAAATGTGTTTTTTCTCTGTTATATATACTACAGTGCAGTGAAAAATTCTGTTGTGTGCGGTACAGTAGCCGCAGTCTAAAGACTACGTTTTTTCTCTTAGTTATATATACTACAGTCCAGTGAAAAATTCTGTCGAGTGCGGTACAGTAGAAAATATGTTTTTTCTCTCAGTTATATATACTAAAGTCCAGTAAACAATTATGTAGTGTGCGGCACAGTAGCCACATTCTAAACAGTATGTTTTTTTCTCTCAGTTATATATACTACAGTGCAGTGAACAATTCTGTAGTGTGTTGAACATTAGCCGCAGTCTAAAGACTAAGTTTTGTCTCAGTGTTATATACTAAAGTGCAGTGAACAATTCTGTAGTGTGCTGTACAGTAGCCGCATTCTAAACAGTACGTTTTTTCTCTCAGTTATATATACTACAGTCCAGTGAAAAATTGAATGGTATGTGGTACAATAGCCACAGTCTAAAGACTACGTTTTTTTTCTCAGTTATATATACTACAGTCCAGTGAAAAATTCTGTTGTGTGCGGTACAGTAGCCGCAGTCTAGAAAATATGTTTTTTCTCTCAGTTACATATACTACAGTCCAGTGAACAATTATGTAGTGTGCGGCACAGTAGCCACAGTCTAAAGAGTACGTTTTTTCTCTCAGTTATATATACTACAGTGCAGTGAACAATTCTGTAGTGTGCTGTACAGTAGCCGCATTCTAAAAAGTATGTTTTTTCTCTCAGTTATATATACTACTTTCCAGTGAAAAATTGAATGGTGTGTGGTACAATAGCAGCAGTCTAAAGAATACGTTTTTTCAACAGATAAGAAGGAATGAGCATTGGTACCTTCTTCAGTCTCACGAACATTGTCCTCCTAATCCTCCGCCCCCTCCTCCAATACGCACTGAGAAATAGACCTGAGGGTGCTCTGGCTATCAATCAACGTATCTTCTTCCCCCATCTCCTATGACAAGCGCAAAGCCTCTGACTTCATGCTGAGCAGTGAGTTTTTCAGCAGACAAAGCAGCGGGATGGTAACACTGATAATGGCGGCATCGCCGCTCACCATCTGTGTTGACTCCTCAAAGTTGCTTAACACCTGACAGATATCAGACATCCACGTCCACTCCTCTTTGTAGACTTGAGGAAGCTGACTAACCTGACTACCAGTTCTCGTGGAAGTTGTCATCTGGCAGTCTACAATCGCTCTGCGCTGCTGGTAAACTCTGGCTAACATGTGTAATGTGGAATTCCATCGCGTGGGCACGTCGCACAACAGTCGGTGAGCCGTCAGTTGTAAGCGCCGTTGTACTGCCATGAGAGTGGCAGCATCTGTTGTTGGCTTGCGGAAATGAGCACAGATGCGTCACACCTTGGTGAGCAAATCAGACAAATTGGGGTAGGTCTTGTGGAACCACTGAACCACAAGATTGAACACGTGGGCCAGGCATGGCACATGTGTCAGTCTGCCGAGTTGCAGAGCTGCCACCAGGTTACGCCCGTTGTCACACACAACCATGCCTGGTTTGTGGTTCAGCTGCGTCAGCCAAAGATCGGTCTGCGCCGTGATGCCCTGTAACAGCTCTTGGGCGGTGTGCCTCTTGTCACCTAAGCTCAGCAGTTTCAGCACCGCCTGTTGACGCTTACCCACGTCACTGCTGCTGCGCCTAGAGCTACCGACTGAAGATGCCGTGCTCACGGATAGTAATTGAGAGTAGGAGGAGGAGGAGGAGGAGTGGTTAGAGGAAGAGACATAACAAGTCTGAGAAACCGTGACCGAGGTAGGCCCCGCAATCCTCGGTGTGGGCAGTACATGAGCGGCCCCAGGGACAGACTCGGTCCCAGCCTCCACCAAGTTAACCCAATGTGCTGTCAGGGAGGTATAGTGTCCCTGCCCGGCAGAACTTGCCCACGTGTTCGTGGTTAGGTGGACCTTCTCAGTAACCGCGTTGATCAGGGCACGGATGATGTTCTCTGACACGTGCTGGTGTAGGGCTTGGACAACACATCGGGAAAAATAATGGTGGCTGGGGTCCAAGTACCGAGGGACAGCCACCGCCATCAGGTTGCGAAAATGCCTCAGTCTCTACCAGTCTATAGTGCAGCATCTCCAGGCTCAGCAGTTTGGAGATGTGGACGCTTAGGGCTTGTGCATACACCAACACTTGAACTGCCTGGCGATGCCCTGACACAGATTTCGATCTAGTATTTCACATGTTTCCACTAACCTCTGTATGTCAAAATTGTAAAAACACATGTTGCACACTTATATTGCTATATTTAGCGAAACAAATAAAGAAAAAAAAAACTGACTGGCGATGCCCTGACACAGATTTAGATCTAGTATTTCACATGTTTCCACTCAGAGATTTAAAACACTAACCTCTGGATTGCAAAATTGTAAAAAAAAAACACACGTTGCACACTTATATTGCTTTATTTAGCAAAACAAATAAAAAAAAGAACTGTCTCGATGCCCTGACCCAAATTCATAATATAACCTACATATGTCCATAAATACAAGCTGACCCTTTCTTAGGAACAGCCAACCAACCAAAAAAGAATTACTAATATAATAGAATAACGAAAGTACTGGTTCAAAATAAAATCTATAACAATTTTATTAATACATGATTCCAATAAAAATACAATACAAGTACATGAAAAATGGAGAAAAGGACTCTTCCAAGCAGAGTGCAACCTCTGCTCTATTCTAAGACTAGATGATGGTGAAACACTACAATAATGTATGTGTTTTAAATTAAATCATTAATTACAAAAATGATATGGCCCTTGTAGGGATCAATCCATGGAATTAACCACATCTAATCACTTAATATAACCACTTTAGCTAGGATGCCCAATAGCACCCATATCTATAGTGAAGTACTGTATAATATAACCAATTTAAGAGTAAAACAATAAATACCACAATCTCTGTATGTTATATTTTCCTACCTAAGAGTCAGACTGTCATAAATCTTCCATAGACCAAGATTTTGCCGAAAAAATAAACCCAGAGACTGGAACAAGTCACAATACTCAAACAATCTTTGGATGAACTGTATGGACTAAAATATGCCCAAACAGGAAACAAGATTGTTCCCATCCCACAAATATTGGTGAACTTGATCAAGGGCAAGTAAAAGGGCAAACCAGCAGACTCTAGTGGTAAGGAGAGGAAGTGCAGCACCATTCCTCAAAGTGTAAAACAGCAACCTCTAGCGATCAATTAGCAGAAAACAATTTATTCCTGGTAGAAGAATAGAATTTTGAGAAATTCTCTTATCTCTACTCCTAAGTCCTGTTGTATCTCCAAGATCAGAGTCATATGTAGGGTGTTTCTAAAACCACAAAATAAAGCATAATAATATAAGGATTTACTTTTAAAACTGGCGCAAGCTTGGCGCGACATATTAGGCACTGAAATGGCATGCCTTTAGAAGAATTGCATTTTTTGCATTATTTTCTGTAAAAAATATGAGGGTGAAAATGCCCACTATGTGCTTAGTTTTTCTCCTATTACTCCTTGTGAAAAGATTTCTTGGTTTATTGGTAAAAAATGCAATTTTTCATTTTTATGACCCACTGTTAATAACTTCTGTTAAACAACTGTGGGGCTCATTATACTGTTGTATAAATTCCTTGAGGGTATACTGTAGATTGTGTTTCTTATGTTTTGGCAGATCAAGGCCTCTGCAAACCTGACATAGTTCATGAAAAACATTTACCGTATATAAAATCAAGGCCTAAAATCCATAAGGTGCTCCTTCATTTCTAAGACTTTATTTGATTGCTTTTTAGTTAAGTTGTTATACTCAATAAACTTTTAGTTAATAGGCAAAATAATTACTTAATGATATAACATGTGTAAAACCTCTCACTTTGATACTAATTGGTATGAATTGTTGAGTTTACAAGCCATTATAAAGTCAAACTATGATACACCCTTCAATTAATGTATTAATTTAAAGCCAAGCAGCAGTAAAAAGCAATTAACTCAATGCCTACATCGTAATATTGCATCTCAAGAGAGAAAGGGAACATTGAAATTAGGGACAAAGTTGAACACTATGAATAAACGTAAAAAATAATCGCCTGCTTTGCCATCTAAATCACTGCTTATCCTATTTGAGGGCTTTAATTAACACATTGATAAGTTCCTTGATTGATTTAATACAGTGACAATTGAAGGCATGAACTGAAATAAAAATAAATTTAATATAACAGCAAAAGCAGCTAACACCATCAGCGAAGGGTAGGAGAGGGGGCTATGTTTAGATCACTAAAAAGACAATTAATGATCTATTTGCAATAGTATCATACATTACACCTAGTTTATCTATGTATTGGACAAAATGTAAGCACTGCTTGGTCACTGTGATATATTTGAATGAGATCAGAGACATCAGTCACTCTGCCACTGATTAGTTGTTTGTGTCCATTGACAGGCTCTTCCATCTCTGTGAATGAAAGTTTACTGATTGCTCTCCGTTGCCTTCTACTGCTGCTATTTTATCCTGATGCTGACAACGCGAATGTACAAGATAGCTCATACTCAATATTCTAATGTTCCTATAATTACATAAACATTACACAAGGTGATGAATGAATTGCTGTTTAAAATGTCTAACTTATATTACTTATGTTGTTAACCTTTTAAGGCCAAAAGCTAAAAAATCTAAATGAACATTGTTGAAATTTGAACAAAAGAGTAGATTTTTAATTTTTTTACCCAATATGATTATATTGTGTACGTCAGTTGTATATTGCTGCAATGGTAAGGCTTGGAGATAACTTCTTAGACACTCAGTGGTTCAGTCAGATGGAATTTTATTTACTGGACTTGGTTATCTCAGGAGTAACAAACTACAATAGCTTTATTACTTCTTAAAAGGATTAAAGGGAATCTGTCAATATGAAAATGCAGTGCAATCTGCAGGAAGTGTGTTATAGAGCAGAAGGAGCCGAACAGACTGATATATATACAGTAATTTTGTGGGGAAAGATTCACTAAAGCATTTAAAATTGTTTTTATTTAAACCTCTGATCATTCTTTGGTCAGTGATCAAGTGGGTGGTCCTATCTTTCCCTAAAGAGATAGTTTCAATTGCTGAGAAGATGAGTTACATCATTCCTAAGCTGAGAATGAGCAGAGGTTTAACCCATTAGGGAGCACTAATACACCTTTTTACAGCAGTCACTAAACAGTCTTAAGCTAGGCCACCACATTTTTACAGTGGCCTAGTCTAAATGCTTCACGGGTCTCGCAGAGAAGGAGTGCAGCTCTCACATGAGAGCTGGGCCCCTGCTTTAATGGCTCAGACAGGCAAAAGCACCTATTTAAGTAGTTTAAACCTTTAGATGCCATGGCCAATAGCAACCACAGTATCTAAGTGGTTTAGAGGAAGAGAGCATGCTTCGTTAGGCATCAACATCCATGTGAATGAGATCACAAGGAGCCAATGGCTCAGCATGACAGCTAGGGACCTAATAAAGGCCCCAGGGTTGTCTGCAGTGTATTCTTTTAAGGCTGTAGCTCTCTGGTGCAGCCTGATGGTGCATGTCAGTATAGCATTAACAGTAAAATACACTGTACTGCATAAGCATTACAGTATATTATTAAAAAAGATCAAAAGAAGCCTGTTACCCAAATCTCGGTTTGGAGTTGTAATATAATACATGAATGGGTGCGTCAATACACACATAAGACTACTTAGGTCTCTTGTTACCTGCCGCTATCTTGAAAAGCCTCATCGGAGGCAATACATTTTAAAACATGTACGGAGCAAGGGATCAGGATTAATCTGAGTTATGTAGATGAACAAAGCTGCTTTGTCCAAAGCAGGATGAATCGGTTCGCTCATCACTAGTGTGAAGACTTATTGACAATGCTTCATGGGAAATGAATATGCAAAGAGGTATCTACCAAGAAAGAGAGCCATCTCACTTGCACCACCTATTGGAATTATTATTAAAGATATTACAGATTTTTATAGTGCAAAAGTAGTAAAACAGAAAAAAAAATTAAATAATTGCTGCAATCATATTTACTAATTTATGCCAAAAAAGAATAACACTAAATTTATAATGTAAATACTAAGTGGTATAGCTGTTTTTCGTATCCACCTCCAATAAAAGTCAAAGGGGTTGGCCACTTTCTGGCTACTGTTGACCAGTGTATTTATAAGCTGATTATATTGCACTTACTGATATAGATTTTCTTGAAATTTTGTGTCATTTTCTATTTTCACAAGATATGCACCTTGTTTGCAAAGTCTTTTGAGATGTCCACACAGAGGTCTTGACCATAAAATGGCTGCTGATGGAGGATTATGTGACCAAGCAAATCACCTCCATGTGATGTCTCCTGCATTTCAATTCACTTTACCTTTCATCTGTACTAGCACTGTTGGGAATTTAGTCGAAGAGCGATGAGTTTGAATGGAGGATGCCAAATAATGTGTCTAATCATATGACCCTCCAACAGGGCCATCTTATGAATAGGACCTCTATGCGGACAGCATAGATCATCTGCCTAACAAGAGGACGTGGCTTATGAAATATAGCAAATGGTGCAGAATATCAACAAAGGCTATATTAGTAAGTGCCATACTGTCATGCTACGTACACATTGGTCACCAGTAGCCAGAAAGTGGCCAATCTGTTTAATGAAAGTTAATCAGTAAGTTATGTGTACTCCAAAATGGTGCCATGGAAGCTATAACTTGTCCCACAAAAAGCCCTCATATGGCTAGATCAATGGAAAAATAAAAAATAAATAAAAGTTACAGCTCTTGGAACATGACAATAAAAAATTGCTTGGTCATAAAAGCTCCAAACAGGCTGGTCACTAAAGGGTTAAATGAATAAATGACAATTTTTACTGAATCTTTTCCTACAAAACTACGTATATCAGTCTGCTCAACTCATTCTGCTCTATAACATACTGACTACCGGTTCCATTGCATTTTCATGGTGATAGGTCCCATTAAATGGGTTATAGTGTTGAGTGAAGCAAAGCATTTGAAGGGGGAATTTAGTCTGATGTTTAGAAAACTTCTATTTGCAACTAATCCGAATTTCTTCACTCTTCCTGGTAATGAATCAATTTTTCCTAAAATGGTGGCTGCACGTGTTACAAAGTGAAAGTAAGAAGCCCGGGGATGCGAGATCAGCCCTAATGCCATGCAGCCAGCCAATCATCAGATAACCATCCCCTGAAATGTCACAGCCCTATAAAACCCTCATCCTGCGCGGCCTTTGCCATTGTCCTGTGAGCTGAGCATAGGGAGAGATATAACAAACACTCATGCATGCTAGAAAATGATTAATAGAGGAATATTGGAGAGAGAGAGACTGCAGGGAGAGTACAGAGAAAGTGTAGAGAGACTGCAGAGAGACTGCAGAGAGACATGCATCAGTTTTATTTATTTATTCCTACATCACCCGTAAGATGGAAGCCTTTGTTATTCCGGTGCCAGCATGCCAACACACTATCATCCAGTCTGCACCCCTATGTTAAGTTGCTATAGAATCAGCAGGAGCTGTCCTGGATTCTGAGCACCCTCAGAAGTTGAACTGATTGACTTTTGGTGTGCCATTTTGGGGTATTTATGACTTTTTGATACTTTTATTGGGAGATAAAGTGACAAAAAAACCCTGTAATTTAGAATTTTTTTCCAATTGCATTTCATAGCATTCACCATATGAGAAATACTGACAATGCCAATAATTTTTAATTTCTTTGTTTTATTTTTTTAATTAAATGGGGAAAGGGGGTAATAAGATTTCTACATTTAATTTGTTGTTTATTTTTTTATACTTTCTTATATGCAGCTCCAGCAAGCAGCAAGAACAAATGGTTAAGGAATTAAACTGACTGTACAACACGTTATGCCGACAGTGTAACTTGGAACTGACTTTAAAAGGCTATACACCTTTGGGGGCAATTTTTTTTATTATTGCATTATACTTATAGCTAAAACTCATTTTTTCAATTGTTTTTTACTAAAAATATGGAATCCTTTTTTCTGTCGAGAGCTGACATGCTCTATTAGCTGCCTGTGGATTTTTTGACTTTTCTGTCATCTGAGGAGCAGATGGACTTCTTATCTCTGCTCTCTCACATTATGAACACTCATTAAAGCTCATGCCTTAACTTACTGATAAAAATTGATAAGAATGTAGCTTAAATGGGTGTTTATGACCTCTTAGTAATTTAGAGATAAGGGTAATTAGATGACTGGCACAAAGTGAAAGTAAAAGTACCAGTCACACAGTTAAAAAACAGTTAACCCTTTGTGTCTGAACAGCTCAATATTTTTAACAAAGGCCAATTGAAAATATGATTTTTAGCCAAAAATAAGTTAAATTCAATCATACAATATGCCTCCAATGGTGTACATAGCCTTTAAGCTTTAGTAACTTTGCACATTGTTAAAGGGGTATTCTCATCTTCAACATCACATTTTAAAATGGCACAATGGTGCCATAGATTATTTTTGTAAATACTTGTTATTAATTATCCCCCCCCCTTTTAGAGATATTCAATCCCCTCCTACCCATTGTTTGCATTTTGTATCCATTGGTTACGGCCACCTTCTCGCGGCGATCCTGTGGGCCGCGCTTGCGCAGACTGCACTCTTCTTTCACCCAGGCGGCTGCTGCTTCTTTTGGGAACGTGCACAGAGCCATGCATGAGCGTGTCTTCCCTCTTCCCTGCTGCGTCTGATACAGAGCCGCGCATGCTCTGTATGCAACGTGGCTATCCCCAGCGAGCGTCGGAGATCAGAGTGCGGAGATCGTTGACCTGCCCTGCTGTCTACGATGGACCCGGCAGCCTTGGTAAGTATATCCACTAACCCACCAACAAATTTATTTATTATAATAATAAAAGAGGTATCCGTTACATCATTGTACATAGAAACTTCCACTAACCCACCAACGAATTTATTATAATAATCAAAGGGGTATCAGTTGCATAAAAACTTGGGGACAATAATCATGGCAATACTTGGGGACAATAATCATGCCAATCACGGCAATAGTATTTGGGGACAATAGTCATGGCAATAGTACTTGGGGACAATAATCATAGCAATAGTACTTGCCATAGATATACCATAGATATGCCATAGATGTAGCAGAACTATAAAGGAAGCAGTTCAGCCACAGTGGGAGAGGGAAATAGACAGATGTAGCGGAGCTGTATAAGCAGCTATTCAGCCACAGTGGTAGTGGGGGAGGGAAAGACAGATGTAGCAGAGCTGTATAAGCAGCTATTCAGCTACAGTGCTAGTGGGGAGGGGAAGACAGATGTAGCAGAGCTGTATAAGCAGCTATTCAGCTACAGTGCTAGTGGGGAGGGGAAGACAGATGTAGCAGAGCTGTATAAGAAGCTGTTGAGCGACAGAGCTAGAGGGGACTGGGGAAGGCAAATATAGCAGAGCTGTATATGCATATGCTGTATACGCATCTATACAGATACATAGTCTAAGGTGTATAAATAACTGTAGTTGAGCTATAATGGAAACAAATCTGCATCAGTGCTGGTGGGTGGGAGATGGTAATATTTAATGGGAGGCAAAAGCACAGATAATTTGGCTACTAGCTAACGTGCTTTGGGGACAATGTACAATAGTAAATTATTATTTTCATGGTCAGAATGGGTTTGTAAAAGATAAGACATGTTTTGTGTGTAAAACTGTATTAGAATGCAAGACAGCCACTTGTTACTCCCAGCAGAAGGGATGAGCTTTCTATACACTGCAGGTTTCCAGACTGATGACTCACACTATTCACATGCACGAGCACAAGGACTGAGTTCTCAGTGTGATGTCATAAGGAGGCGTGGCAGGCCTTCACTCAAACTAACTTAGCCCGCCCAGCCTTAGAAGCAGGAAACGAGGAACTTTGTCGACAGGACTTTGTTTTCTTGCGTCCAGCATAAGCGGCATCCAGACGACAGCTTTGATCCGTTATGCAATTAGGGCGCTTTTCAGGCTTCAATATTATGACGGATCAAAACGGACATGCCTTAAAGGTGTCCGTTTTTCCGATGTCCGAATCCTAGGGATCCGTTTCTTTCCGTTATAGGACGAAAACTCCGTCTGGAAGTTATGCTAACGGAAAGCCTGAACGGAAGCCCTAACGGTGATGTGAACGAGCCCTTAATTGTAATAAAAAAAATAGCTCAATCCTTTTTTTCTCATTTTTAATTAAACCTTTTACATGGTACAGAATAAGGAAGCCTGTCCTTACAGATACCCTTTTAATTGATGTTCAGAAAGAATACACTTCATTTTGGTTTCACAATTTGCTATTTTGTCATCATTGTTGTTTTAAATACTGTGAATGTTATTACTGCAGGTAACCTTTCCATGTTCTTTGGGGTAACTTGCTAAATAATTGACCTTTTTGTGCATCTTGAAAGTGTGCATTGATTAATCATTGCACTACAACAAACCTACTGTATGTGAAATACGGCACCATTACATTAAGCAAGCATGAAATCATTTATCTCTTTTAAATATGATTTGGTTGCAACATGTATTGTGCCAGCAAAGATTGCACTTCAACCGGGCAACTGGGAAAATATGCATTATATTCATTACGTAATAACTAGTGATGAGCGAGCCGAAGCGGCAATATTCGGGATTCGCACTAATATTGCCCGCTTCGGCTCGGCTCGGCATCCCGAGCCAGCGCGGACTCGTGATGATTCGTGCGTCACTGCCAGTTTGAAATGCCCGTTTTTTTCAGCCAATCAGCATCAAAGGGAAGCCTGTGGGAACGCCTGCTGTGATGTAACATCCCCTATAACTCCCCAGCAGTGATTGGCTGGCAGTGACATGTGACCTAAATTTACATAAGGTAGGGACCTGCAGCATCAGCCTCATTGTGCTTTTGGGAAGGAGAAGAGACAGTGACAGAGACAGTGTTAGCTCGTGTAGTGTGTGCAGCAAGCAGTTAGGAGTCAGGAGTTAGGATAGGAAGCCTCAACAGTCTTTTTAAAGACAATTTATACTCTGAAAAAAAGTATACAGTATATACTGTAAGCCTGTATTCTGTGTAGGAATAGGAAGCCACAATAGTCTTTTAAAAACCAATTTATTCTCTGAAGAAAACTATACAGTATATGCTGTAAGCCTGCATTCTGTGCAGAGCTGTGCCTGGTACACCTTGTCCAGCCACATAGATCAAACTATACATATCTAAACAGATATATACCTGTGCATGACTGTGCAGTGACTAGTGAATACATTTCATCAGCGTGCTATATACCTCAGAGACTATAAATGCCGTATTGATCTGTGGATTCCCGTTTTATTTGCGCAAACTGCGTACATCTTTTTTTGGAGAGGTCTGAAAATAATCGTACCTGCATATCTATCTACATTGTCAGTTTAATTTCACTGATCCATAATACACGGTGCAGTGACTAGTGAATACATTTCATCAGCCTGCTATATACCTCAGAGTCTATAGATACCGTATTGATCTGTGGATTCCCGTTTTATTTGCGCAAACTGCGTACATCTTTTTTTGGAGAGGTCTGAAAATAATCGTACCTGCATATCTATCTACATTGTCCGTATAATTTCACTGATCCGTAATACACGGTGCAGTGACTAGTGAATACATTTTATCAGCCTGCTATATACCTCAGAGTCTATGGATTCCGTATTGATCTGTGGATTCCCGTTTTATTTGCGCAAACTGCATACATCTTTTTTTGGACAGGTCTGAAAATAATCGTACCTGCATATCTATCTACATTGTCCGTTTAATTTCACTGATCCGTAATACACGGTGCAGTGACTAGTGAATACATTTCATCAGCCTTCTATATACCTCAGAGTCTATAGATTCCGTATTGATCTGTGGATTCCCGTTTTATTTGCGCAAACTGCGTACATCTTTTTTTGGATAGGTCTGAAAATAATCGTACCTGCATATCTATCTACATTGTCCGTTTAATTTCACTGATCCGTAATACACGGTGCAGTGACTAGTGAATACATTTCATCAGCCTTCTATATACCTCAGAGTCTATAGATACCGTATTGATCTGTGGATTCCCGTTTTATTTGCGCAAACTGCGTACATCTTTTTTGGGATAGGTGTGAAAATAATCGTACCTGCATATCTATCTACATTGTCCGTTTAATTTCACTGATCCGTATTACACGGTGCAGTGACTAGTGAATACATTTCATTAGCCTGCTATATACCTCAGAGTCTATAGATACCGTATTGATCTGTGGATTCCCGTTTTATTTGCGCAAACTGCGTACATTTTTTTTTTGGTTGGGTCTGAAAATAATCGTACCTGCATATCTATCTACATTGTCCGTTTAATTCACTGATCAGTAATACACGGTGCAGGGACTAGTGAATACATTTCATCAGCCTGCTAATATACCCTCAGAGTCTATAGATACCGTATTGATCTGTGGATTCCCGTGTTTATTTGCGCAAAGTGCGTACATCTTTTTTGGATAGGTCTGAAAATAATCGTACCTGCCATATCTATCTACATTGTCCGTTCAATTTCACTGATCCGTAATACACGGTGCAGTGACTAGTGAATACATTTCATTAGCCTGCTATATACCTCAGAGTCTTATAGATACCGTATTGTTCTGTGGATCCCGTTTTATTTACGCAAACTGGCGTACATCTTTTTTGGATAGGTCTGAAAAATAATCGTACCTGCATATTTATCTACATTTTCCGTTTAATTTCACTGATCCGTAATTACACCTGGTGCAGTGACTAGTGAATACATTTCATTAGCCTGCTATATACCTCAGAGTCTATAGATACCGTATTGATCTGTAAATTCCCGTTTTATTTGCGCAAACTGCGTACATTTTTTTTTTTGGTTGGGTCTGAAAATAATCGTACCTGCATATCTATCTACATTGTCCGTTTAATTTCACTGATCCGTAATACACGGTGCAGGGAATAGTGAATACATTTCATCAGCCTGCTATATACTTCAGAGTCTATAGATACCGTATTGATCTGTGGATTCCCGTTTTATTTGCGCAAACTGCGTACATCTTTTTTTTAATAGGGCTGAAAAAAATCGTACCTGCATATTTATCTACATTGTCCGTTTAATTTCACTGATCCGTAATACACGGTGCAGTGACTAGTGAATACATTTCATCAGCCTGCTATATACCTCAGAGTCTATAGATACCGTATTGATCTGTGGATTCCCGTTTTATTTGCGCAAAGTGCGTACATCTTTTTTTGGATAGGTCTGAAAATAATCGTACCTGCATATCTATCTACATTGTCCGTTTCAATTTCACTAATCCGTAATACACGGTGCAGTGACTAGTGAATACATTTCATTAGCATGCTATATACCTCAGAGTCTATAGATACCGTATTGTTCTGTGGAATTCCCGGTTTTATTTGCGTAACTGCGTACATCTTTTTTTGGATGGTCTGAAAATAATCGTACCTGCATATTTATCTACATTTCCGTTTAATTTCACTGATCCGTATTACACGTGCAGTGACTAGTGAATACATTTCATCTAGCCTGCTATATACCTCAGAGTCTATAGATACCGTATTGATCGTGGAAATTCCCGTTTTATTTGCGCAAACTGCGTACATTTTTTTTTTTGGGTGGTCTGAAAATAATCGTACTGCATATCTATCTACATTGTCCGTTTATTTTCACTGATCCGTAATACACGGTGCAGGGAATAGTGAATACATTTCATCAGCCTGCTATATACCTCAGAGTCTATAGATACCGTATTGATCTGTGGATTCCCGTTTTATTTGCGCAAAGTGCGTACATCTTTTTTTGGATAGGTCTGAAAATAATCGTACCTGCATATTATCTACATTTTCCGTTTAATTTCACTGATTCGTAATTACACGGTTGCAGTGACTAGTGAATACATTTCATTAGCCTGCTATATACCTCAGAGTCTATAGATACCGTATTGATCTGTGGATTCCCGTTTTATTTGCGCAAACTGCGTACATCTTTTTTTGGATAGGTCTGAAAATAATCGTACCTGCATATTTATCTACATTTTCCGTTTAATTTCACTGATCCGTATTACACGGTGCAGTGACTAGTGAATACATTTCATTAGCCTGCTATATACCTCAGAGTCTATAGATACCGTATTGATCTGTAAATTCCCGTTTTATTTGCGCAAACTGCGTACATTTTTTTTTTGGTTGGGTCTGAAAATAATCGTACCTGCATATCTATCTACATTGTCCGTTTAATTTCACTGATCCGTAATACACGGTGCAGGGAATAGTGAATACATTTCATCAGCCTGCTATATACCTTCAGAGTCTATAGATACCGTATTGATCTGTGGATTCCCGTTTTATTTGCGCAAAGTGCGTACATCTTTTTTTTGATAGGGCTGAAAATAATCGTACCTGCATATTTATCTACATTGTCCGTTTAATTTCACTGATCCGTAATACACGGTGCAGTGACTAGTGAATACATTTCATCAGCCTGCTATATACCTCAGAGTCTATAGATACCGTATTGATCTGTGGATTCCCGTTTTATTTGCGCAAAGTGCGTACATCTTTTTTTGGATAGGTCTGAAAATAATCGTACCTGCATATCTATCTACATTGTCCGTTCAATTTCACTGATCCGTAATACACGGTGCAGTGACTAGTGAATACATTTCATTAGCCTGCTATATACCTCAGAGTCTATAGATACCGTATTGTTCTGTGGATTCCCGTTTTATTTGCGCAAACTGCGTACATCTTTTTTTGGATAGGTCTGAAAATAATCGTACCTGCATATTTATCTACATTTTCCGTTTAATTTCACTGATCCGTATTACACGGTGCAGTGACTAGTGAATACATTTCATTAGCCTGCTATATACCTCAGAGTCTACAGTCATGGCCAAAAGTTTTGAGAATGACACGCATATTATATTTTCACATGATCTGCTGCCCTCTGGTTTTTATGTGTGTTTGTCAGATGTTTTTATCACATACAGAAATATAATTGCAATCATATTATGAGTAACAAAAGCTTATATTGACAGTTAGAATGAGTTAATGCAGCAAGTCAATATTTGCAGTGTTGACCCTTCTTCTTCAGGACCTCTGCAATTCTCCCTGGCATGCTCTGAATCAACTTCTGGACCAAATCCTGACTGATAGCAGTCCATTCTTGCATAATCAATGCTTGCATTTTGTCAGAATTTGTAGGTTTTTGTTTGTCCACCCGTCTCTTGATGATTAACCACAAGTTCTCAATGGGATTAAGATCTGGGGAGTTCCAGGCCATGGACCCAAAATCTCTATGTTTTGTTCCCCTGAGCCATTTAGTTATCACCTTTGCTTTATGGCAAGGTGCTCCATCATGCTGAAAAAGGCATTGTTGATCGCCCAACTGCTCTTGGACGGTTGGGAGAAGTTGCTCTCGGAGGACATTCTGGTACCATTCTTTATTCATGGCTGTGTTTTTAGGCAAGACTGTGAGAGAGCCGATTCCCTTGGCTGAGAAGCAACCCCACACATGAATGGTTTCAGGATGCTTTACAGTTGGCATGAGACAAGACTGGTGGTAGCGCTCACCTCGTCTTCTCCGAATAAGCTGTTTTCCAGATGTCCCAAACAATCGAAAAGGGGATTCATCAGAGAAAATGACTTTACCCCAGTCCTCAGCAGTCCACTCCCTGTACCTTTTGCAAATATCAGTCTGTCCCTGATGTTTTTTCTGGAGAGAAGTGGCTTCTTTTGCTGCCCTCCTTGAGACCAGGCCTTGCTCCAAGAGTCTCCGCCTCACAGTGCGTGCAGATGCACTCACACCTGCCTGCTGCCATTCCTGAGCAAGCTCTGCACTGCTGGTAGCCCAATCCCTGCAGCTGAAACACTTTTAAGAGACGGTCCTGGCGCTTGCTGGTCTTTCTTGGGCGCCCTGGAGCCTTTTTGGCAACAATGGAACCTCTCTCCTTGAAGTTCTTGATGATGCGATAGATTGTTGACTGAGGTGCAATCTTTCTAGCTGCAATACTCTTCCCTGTTAGGCCATTTTTGTGCAGTGCAATGATGACTGCACGTGTTTCTTTAGAGATAACCATGGTAACAGAAGAGAAACAATGATGCCAAGCACCAGCCTCCTTTTTAAAGTGTCCAGTGGTGTCATTCTTACTTAATCATGACAGATTGATCTCCAGCCCTGTCCTCATCAACACCCACACCTGTGTTAATGGAGCAATCACTGAAACGATGTTAGCTGGTCCTTTTAAGGCAGGGCTGCAATGATGTTGAAATGTGTTTTGGGGGATAAAGTTCATTTTCTAGGCAAATATTGACTTTGCAAGTAATTGCTGTTAAGCTGATCACTCTTTATAACATTCTGGAGTATATGCAAATTGCCATTATAAAAACTGAAGCAGTAGACTTTGTAAAAATTAATATTTGTATCATTCTCAAAACTTTTGGCCATGACTGTATAGATACCGTATTGATCTGTAAATTCCCGTTTTATTTGCGCAAACTGCGTACATTTTTTTTTTGGTTGGGTCTGAAAATAATCGTACCTGCATATCTATCTACATTGTCCGTTTAATTTCACTGATCCGTAATACACGGTGCAGGGAATAGTGAATACATTTCATCAGCCTGCTATATACTTCAGAGTCTATAGATACCGTATTGATCTGTGGATTCCCGTTTTATTTGCGCAAACTGCGTACATCTTTTTAATAGGGCTGAAAATAATCGTACCTGCATATTATCTACATTGTCCGTTTAATTTCACTGATCCGTAATACACGGTGCAGTGACTAGTGAATACATTTCATCAGCCTGCTATATACCTCAGAGTCTATAGATACGTATTGATCTGTGATTCCGTTTTATTTGCGAAACTGCGTACATCTTTTTTTGGATAGTCTGAAAATAATCGTACCTGCAATTTACCTTGTTTTCCGTTAAATTCACTGATCGTAATACACGGTGCAGTGACTAGTGAATACATTCATTAGCCTGCTAATACCTCAGAGTCTATAGATACCGTATTGATCTGTGGATTCCTTTTATTTGCGAAACTGCATACATCTTTTCTTGGATAGGTCTGAAAATAATCGTACCTGCATATCTATCTACATTGTCCGTATAATTTCACTGATCCGTAATACACGGTGCAGGATAGTGAATACATTTCATCACCTGCTATATACCTCAGAGTCTATAGATTCCGTATGATCTGTGGATTCCCGTTATTTGCGCAAACTGCGTACCTTTTTTGGCTGGTCTGAAAATAATCGTACCTGCATATCTATCACATTGTCCATTTAATTTCACTGATCCGTAATACACGGCAGTGACTAGTGAATACATTTCATCAGCCTGCTATATACCTCAGAGTCTATAGATACCGTATTGATCTGTGGATTCCCGTTTATTTGCGGCAAACTGCGTACATCTTTTTTGAATAGGGCTGAAAATAATCGTACCTGATATCTATCTACATTGTCCGTTTAATTTCACTGATCCGTAATACACGGTGCAGTGACTAGTGAATACATTTCATCAGCCTGCTATAACCTCGAGTCTATAGATACCTATTGAATCTGTGATTCCCGTTTATTTGCGCAAACTGCGTACATCTTTTTTTGAATAGGGCTGAAAATAATGTACCTGCATATCTATCTACATTGTCCGTTTAATTTCACTGATCCGTAATACACGGTGCAGTGACTAGTGAATACATTTCATCAGCCTGCTTATACCTCAGAGTCTTAGATACCGTATTGAACTGTGGATTCCCGTTTTATTTGCGCAAAACTGCGTACATCTTTTTTTGGATAGGTCTGAAAATAATCGTACCTGCATATCTATCTACATGTCCTTTAATTTCACTGATGCGTAATACACGGTGCAGTGACTAGTGAATACATTTATCAGCCTGCTATATAC
>ONZH01014095.1:0-27971 GCA_900303285.1 Rhinella marina | reverse complement strand
CTGCCCCTCCCAGGAAAATTTGGAATGCGATCCGGCATACTCTCAGGAACTGTTTTCTGGACCCTTCCCAGAGTCACAAACCACTTCTCAGGTTGCTGCTGACCTCGTTCCCGATGCCCAAGTTTTCCAACTGTCGCAGTCTGTGGGTGATGATGATGAGGATGACAATGTTGACTTAGTGGAAGAAGTTTGTAAAGAGGTGTCGGACGATGAGGAGACATGGTTGTCAGTCAGTGGTGAAGTTGTTGTCAGGGCAGGAAGTCCGAGGGGGGAGCAGACTGAGGAATTGGAGGATGACGAGGTGACTGACCCAAGCTGGGTTGATATGCCGAGTGAAGACAGTGTTTCTGAGGCGGAGGCGAGTGCTGCACCAGAACAGGTTGTAAGAGGCAGTGGTGTGGCCAGAGGGAGAAGCAGGGCCAGAGCTAGTGCATCAGCAGCAACTGTTTCACGTAGTGAAGCTCCCGTGGCGAGGCCTAGATGTTCGCAAGTCTGGAGGTTCTTTAAAGGAAATCTGTCACATGATTTTAGTGTTTTAAACTAAAACTATAGCCATGTTCAGTAAAGTACCTTGAGTCTAGATGTGGTCTCCAATCTTTTTTTTCAGATTCCGTTTTCGTTTTATTTGACTTTTTCTCATATGTAAATTTCCTCTGAAGGAGCCCAGAGGGGCGTTAGGGAGCCCAGTAACGCCCCCCTCCTGTGCCCAGCACGCCTTCTTCATGCTCCAAAACGCGCCTATTTAAGGACGGACTAACGGCCCATATTAGCATTGTAGGCCGCCGCCCCCCTCAACTACGTCACGGCAGCTCTGGAAACCACTCGCAGAGCTGCCTGCTTTGCCCGGCCGAAATCTCGCGAGATTCGCCTGCGCGAGATTTCGGCCGGGCGAAGCAGGCAGCTCTGCGAGTGGTTTCCAGAGCTGCCGTGATGTTGGGACTCTGGCGCACATGGCAGTCACCTGTCCCCAGTCTAGGCAGAGTAGGGGGGAGCTGTACAGAAAGATGGTGAGGGAGTACCTAGCTGACCATACCAACGTCTGTAGCGATCACTCTGCTCCATATAACTACTGGGTTTCAAAGCTGGACACGTGGCCTGAACTGGCGCTGTACGCCTTGGAGGTGCTGGCCTGCCCTGCCGCTAGCGTGCTGTCAGAGCGGGTATTCAGTGCAGCTGGTGGCGTCATCACCGATAAGCGTACACGCCTGTCAACTGACAGCACTGACAGGCTGACGCTTATTAAAATGAACAAAGCCTGGATTTCACCGGAATTCAAATGTCCTCCGGGGGAAAGCAGCTAAAATTTAACATTACTTATGTATCTGATTCCTCTTCTCTACTCCTCCTACTCCTCCTCCATATCGTCTTTGCCTAACGCTGGCAAAAAAAACCCAATTTTTCAGAGGTCCAACTGGCACTCTTTTACAACAATTTTTCAGGAGGGCCCCCTACAGGCCCTCTATTCAAACAATTTTTCCAGAGGTCCACCTACAGGCCCTCTCTCCAAGCAATTTTTCCGGAGGTCCACCTACAGGCCCTCTCTCCAAACAATTTTTCCGGAGGTCCACCTACAGGCCCTCTCTCCAAACAATTTTTCCGCAGGTCCACCTACAGGCCCTCTCTCCAAACAATTTTTCCAGAGGTCCACCTACAGGCCCTCTCTCCAAACATTTTTTCCGGAGGTCCACCTACAGGCCCTCTGTCCAAACAATTTTTCCGGAGGTCCACCTACAGGCCCTCTCTCCAAACAATTTTTCCGGAGGTCCACCTACAGGCCCTCTCTCCAGTTCCAGTTTCCAGTTTTATTTGCGCAAACTGCGTAAATTTTATTTTTGGGATAGGTGTGAAAAATAATATTACCTGCGTATCTATATTGCCCAACATTGGATACGGTAGCAACTAGAAGACAAAAGACATGCTGCCCACAGGGTTCCGCAAATTCCTGGTCCACAATGTCACGGAGCTCGAGGTTCTGTTGATGAGCAACAAGTCCTTCTGTGCAGAAATCGCCCACAACGTCTCCATCTAAGAACCTAAAGACCATTGTGGAGAGAGCGGCACAGTTCGCCATCAAAGTGACGAACCCCAACGCCAGACTGCGCAGCGAAGATAACGAATAAATATCTCTGTGGTTATTTGAGCTAAATAATAGTTAAATAAACACAAAAATTTAAAAAAAAAATTGATCTGTTCCTGTGCCTGATCCACCCAAGTTGAATCTGTCCCATCATGAGAAAGTCCCCCCAAGGAGTCCCCACTGTAACTTGCTTCCCATACAACTACCTCACCCCCCGACACCTGTGTCTCGCCATTGTCCACCACCTCCTCAGACAACACTGGTAAATCCCCACTGTCAGCACACTGAGACTGCAAAAGGTTTTGAGAATTGGGGCAGAGAATGTTCTGGGGTAGCACATCAGAGAAGGGGTGACTACGGGGTTCCAGGGAGTACGTGACCACATGCAATCTCCATCTAAAAAGTCATACCACACTTGATCGAGCTCATAATTGACAATTGTACCGGTTGATGCTAAATTTTTAAGTTGGGGTCCTGCGTCGTCATTCTAACTACAACCGGCTGTTGGCACCACCACGCACGCTAGCCCAGGGGGCACTCCTCTGGCTCTTCCAGCTCAACCTCCTTCCCCCGAGCCTGCCCCCCACCTACAGGCCCTCTCTCCAAACAATTTACGTCTTTTTCCTATCTTTCTCTCTCTCCAAACTATTTTTCCGGATGACTGCTATATACGGTATTAAACTGAGTAGTATACATAGAACACATACCACACTTGATCTATACTGAACGTCACTTTTAAAAATACGTCATTTTCCTCTCTTTCTCTCATTTGTCTGGGTTGCAATTAAGCAGACCAAGTCTGCCTAATCTAATAGTTTCCGTGTAATTGCTCCATACTGCACGTCTTTTTCCTCTCTTTCTCTCTCTCCAAACTATTTTTCCGGATAGGTGCCGTATATGGTATAAAACTCAGAAGAATACATACCATACCGGTTGATGCTACAGTTTTTCCAAATCCAACCGGCTGTTGTCACCACCACACACGCTAGCCCAGGGGGCACTCCTCGGGCTCTTCCAGCTCAACCTCCTTCCCCCCAGCCTGCCCCCCACCTACAGGCCCTTTCTCCAAACAATTTACCCGGATAGGGGACGTATTAGATATTATACTGATTTTAGTTTGTTCCTCTTTTAATTGGCTCCTGACCTGTGATAGGCAGAGCATGGATACGTCCCCTTAGCTGCAGTAGAAAAGACACTCCCCTGGCCAGAGCAAGCTCTTTTTCCTTTTCCGTGTTCGAAAAATCCATGAAATATATGGTCCCAAGATAGGGGACGTATACGATTTTAAACAGAGAAGAATCGATACCACACATGCTCCACTAGGAGAATTTGGGGTAATGGTGGGATTAGGCAGCCTCAGAGGCATCCATACATGCTGCCCCTGCTGTTTCCTGTCCATTTTCGTGGTGTTTCCATCATTTTCTGAGGTTTCCAGGTTTTCACCCAGCCTTCCCTAGGCAGAGCCTTGGTCCCCTGCAAAAATGCTCGAGTCTCCCATTGACTTCAATGGGGTTCGTTATTCGAAACGAGCACCCGAGCATCGGGAAAAGTTCGACTCGAATAACGAGCACCCGAGCATTTTAGTGCTCGCTCATCTCTAGTCTTAGTCTAAAATTAGTCTAAAACATAAGTTATATTTGTCGTAACCAGAATACCCCTTTAACAGTGTCATCCACTTCACTCTGCCCCTTTAAAGCAGTGAATAGAAATGGCTGGGTTGTTATTTAACTGAGCTCCTCAGCTGGCTGCTAATTATCTGGTTGTGTTGTTATGGAAACCTGCCTTCCCTGTGTGTGTCTGTGCAGAGAATGGCAGTTGGGGTTTGAAACCAATACCTGATGTACCTGTGTGCCGAATTTGGTGAAAATTGTTCCAGCAGTTTGGTCGCGTATAGAGAACAGATGGACAGACAGACATACAGACAGAAACACATTTTTATAATATTAAGAGATTATAATCCAGAGCTGCACTCACTATTCTGCTGGTGAAGTTGCTTTGTACAGTACTGTGCTGTACTAATCCGGAGTTCTGTAGTATCCCTCAGAGCTGCAATTGCTATTCTGCTCATGGACTCTGCATTGTGTATGATCCTGAGTTACAATGCCTTGAAAAAAGTATTCATACCCCTTTTTTTCACATTGTTTCATGTTACACCCACAAACTTTAACATATTTTATTGGGATTTATGTGATAGACAAACACAATGTAGCGAGTTGGTGTGAAGTAAAAAGAAAATGATAAATGGTTTTCAAAATGTTTGACATGCATTTTTATTCAGCCCCCTGTACTCTGATACCCCTAAATAAAATCCATTGTTACCATTGACCTCAGAAGTTTGTTAGTGAACATTATAAAGTGATAAAGTTGTGGAGAAGTGTAAAAAAGGGTTAGGTTGTAAAATAATATCCCAAGCTGAACTTCTCATGGAGCTCTGCAACTGCAAACTTACCATGACATGGCTGTCCACTAGTGTTGAGCGAACATGTTTGGCTGAATATAGTATTCAGCCGAACATGGCGGCGCTCGGGTCCACGCAGCTGAACACTGCGTGTGCTCGAGCGCCATGTTTGCTACTGGCATTACACTGATTGGCTGACCGGGAACACGTCATCGGGTGACATCGGCTCATACCGAGTCAGAGAGAGCTGCTGCAAGGAGGGACAAATAGAGTAGGGACAGAACGTTAGGCAGGGATAGTATTTATTCTGAAAAGACCCAAAAGCCCTTTTAAGGGCTAGCCTATTATAGCTTGCTGCAATATATATATATATATATATATATATATATATATATATATACATATATCTATATATATATATATATATTTATTTTAAGGGGTTAAAAATTGCGCAAGGTAGCCCGACATTAACGCCACCTGCGCAGCTGGTGCATGGTGTATTGCTCTATGTATACTATATACCTGACATCCTTTGCTATTTTTTCTGCGGTTAATTAAGGCCACAGTACCTCTTTTGCGTTAACATTTGCAAAAGGAGGGACATATAGTGTAGAAATAGGATTTGGCTAGGCAGGGCTAGTAGTTCTGTTCAAAAGACACAGAGGGCCATTGTTATATCTGGCTGCATTTTTTAAAAATTTGGGGCAAGAAGAGCGCAAGTGTGCCTGACACTAATACCACGTGCACAGCGTGTGCATTAGAACCATTCTGTAGTCTATATACCTGACATCCATTGCTAGTTTTTGTATTGTTAATTACGTCCACAGTAACTCTTTTGTGTCTGATGGAGGCACATATAGTGTAGGGATAGGATTTGGCTAGGCAGGGCTAGTAGTTCTGTTCAAAAGACACAAAAGTCCATTGTCTGGCTACAATATATTATTTTTGTGGTGTGTTAAACATTATGGTTGAGGGCCAGCTGGTGAGCTGACCGTGTAAAACGTTATGGTTGAGGGCCTGCTGGTGAGCTGACCGTGTAAAACATTATGGTTGAGTGCCTGCTGGTGAGCTGACCGTCTAAAATATTATGGTTCTGGGCCTGCTGGTGAGCTGACAGGCCAAAAAATTATGTTGCAGGCCCAGCTGGTTAGCTGACGGCTAAAAAATTAGGGTGCAGGCCCAGCTGGTGGACTTCGAGGGCAGCCTAATAAGCAGTTTCATATGATGGAGGAAGAGGAGGAAGAGGACGAGAAGAGGAAGGGGTACATAATAATACAGTTTATTCAATACACCCTAAAAACCAGATTTAAGGTTCCTTCAGATTAACTCACTTTCCTCTGGTGGAGTAGAGAAGTCAGGGGCAATCCAGGTCTTGTTCATTTTGAAAAGCGTCAACCTGTCAGCATTTGCAGTTGACAGGCGGATGCGCTAATCAGTAATTATGCCTCCAGCGGCACAAAATACCCGCTCAGACAAAACGCTGGCATCAGGGCAGGCCAGCACCTCCAAGGCGTAGAGCGCCAGTTCGTGCCACATGTCCAGCTTAGACACCCAATAATTATATGGCACAGAGGGATCGCTGAGGATGTTGACAACTTTTCCCTCCTTGTTACACTAGGCTGCTCTTCAGGGTGAGTGTGCTGGCGGGGTGTCATAAAACTGTCCCAGGCCTTGGAGAGTTTTTCGACAAGGGCCTTTTGGTATTGCAAAATTTTACTTGTCGTCTCCACCACTGGAATGAGAGATGAGAAGTTCTTTTTGTAGCGGGGGTCAAGAAGGGTGAACAACCAGTAATTGGTGTTGGCTAATATGCATATAATGTGAGGGTCACGGGAAAGGCAGCATAGCATGAAGTAAGCCATGTGTGCCAGAGTCCCAACAGACAAGGCTTCGCTCTCCCAACCAGCATGATGACTCACAATATCCTCCTCGTCCTCTTCCTCCTTCTTGCCCCATCCACGTCGAAGAGATGGTGTAAACCTGCTATGGCTACCCTGTGTAGCGGTGGCAACCGTCTCCTGCTCCTCCTCCTCCTCCTATCCAATTCGCGCCGAGGGTGGTCTGGCTATCATCCTGTGTCGGGTCTTCCCCCATTTCCACCTCTTCTACAAGCAGAGCCTCAGCCTTTATTGTGAGCAATGAGCTTTTTAGTAGACACAGAAGTGGGATGGTTACGCTGATAATTGCATTATCGCCGCTCACCATCTGTGTAGATTCATCAAAGTTGCATAACACCTCACAGAGGTCAGACATCAATGCCCACTCGTCGCTTGTGAGAGCGGAAGCTGACTAGAAAGGCGCCGACTTTGCTGGTATTCTACTACTCTACTACTATTCTACTACTCCCCTCTGCTGCTCAAAAAGCCTGCCCAACATGTGGAAGGTGGAATTCCAACGCGTGCTCAGGTTGCACAGCAGTCGGTGAGCTGGCAACTGCAAGCGCTGCTGTAGCGTTGCCAGGCCGGCTGAAGCTGTAGGCGACTTGCAGAAATATGCACACAGGCGACTCACCTTCACCAGTAGCTGAGGCAAATTGGGGTAGGTTTTCAGAAACCGCTGAACCACTAAGTTGAATTCATGGGCCAGGCATGGTATGTGCGTGAGGTTGGCCAGCTCCAAAGCCGCTACTAAGTTGTGGCCATTATAAGATACAACCATGCCTGGCTGTAGGTCTCCTCTCCTCATGTCCCACTTCAAGTGGCCTTGGCGAGAGGCCTGAGCCAAGGAACGGTGATGAAAAAAGCTCCTCGGAATATCCGAATGTGGGATTAGTTCTTTGCCCAGACTCTGCATGGTGGGAGGAAGGAGGATCAGGGTGAGGATCTGGTTGCCCAGACTCTTGGCTACTGAGACTGGACTTTGTGGAAGAGGGGGTGGTGCTTAACCGACTGCTGAAATCCAACCGACTACCTGCTCGCACTGGTGTGGCGACAAGAGTTGCGTCTTGCGCCGCCCTGCAAACTGTGACATGAAACTAGGAGTTTTGGATGACTGTTTCTTGGGCTCTGCCAGCAGCGCCCAGAGCCATCGCCTCTGCGTTCACCATCAGCAGCACGCCCACTTCCCCGTCCCTTAGTACTCGACTTGTGCATATTAAACAGTATATGTGCAACTTTGTCAAAAGTACACTACTGCAGTTTTATATTAAGTGTATAAGAAAAATTTCACCCCATGTCAAATATTTTGAATGCGCAAATGTTATACAGCAGACGCGGCTGAGGAACTGCAGCCTTAATTAACGGTAGAAAAAATAGCAACGGATGTCAGGTATATAGACTACAGAACGGTTCTAATGCACACTCTGTTCACGTGGTATTAGCGTCAGGCACACTTGCGTTCTTTTTGCCCCAAAAGAAAATAAAATGCAACCAGTTATAACAATGGACTTTTGTGTCTTTTGAACAGAAACACTTGCCCTACCTAGCCAAATCCTATCCCTAAAGTATAGGTCCTTCATTGCTCTAGTTATACTGCAGACGCAGCTAAGGAACTGCGGCCTAAATTAACGGTAGAAAAAATAGCAACGGATGTCATGTATATAGACTACAGAACGGTCTAATGCACACGCTGTGCACGTGGTATTAGCGCCAGGCACACACGTTCTTTTTTCCCTACACAAGTCCCTCCTTGCGCAAATGTTATACAGCAAGACGCAAAAGAGGTATTGCAGGCTTAACAGCAGAAATAATAGCAAAGTATGTCAGGCATATATTGAGTATCCTACAGTAATGTCAGGTATGCAGAGAGTATCCTACAGCATGCAGCAGCAGCACATGTGACGTTAATGGCAGGCCACCTAGCGCTATTTTTAACACCCCCAAAATAAAATAAAAAGTTTGCCAGCAAGATATAATAGCCCTTAAAAGGGCTTTTGGGTCTTTGAAACAGAAATTCTATCCCTGTCTAGCGTTCTTCTGTCCCTACTCTGTCTGTCCCTTGCAGCAGCTCTCCCTGCTCGGTATGATCCGGTCTCATGTCACCGGGTGCTTTATGCTAACATGGCTACTGGCATTACAGTGAATGCCAGTACTTTCCTGCGCCCTATTTGGCTAATTAGCGTGTGGGGAGGAGACTCGAGCATGGCGTTGTCATGAGCGCCGCCATGTTCGGCCGAATAGTGTATTCGGCTGAACATGTTCACTCATCACTAGTAAATATGTTTCCTAACAATATTTCCTCTAAAATCAATGATATCTTCTGTTTTTGGGGGTATTATTGTTATTCCGTAAAAGTGGCGTAATAGTCGGACATCATCGTTAATAGCAGTGACTTTGTTGTCCAAGATGCATCCAGACATCCTCCTCATGCTGTTCCCTAACCACTTCAGTGGTGTTTCCACTATTTTCTCACCTTTCCCTATGAACCAGCTACCCTCCCCTCTGCAGTGCATGGGGTGCCTGGTGTTCTCCCATTGACTTCCATTATACTCGGTGCTCGGCCGAGCACTCAAGCACCACCTAGTGTTCGGTCAGAGCACCCAGCACCCGATCATTGCGGTGCTCGATCATCACTACTGTCCACCTAAACTGACAGCAAGGGGAGCACTAATTAGAGAAGCACTCTGAGGAAACTGCAGAGATCCGCAGCTCAGGTGGGAGAATCTGTCCACAGGACAACTATTAGTTGTATACTTCACAAGTCTGGCCTTCATGGAAGAGTGGCAAAAAGAAAGTTATTTTTGAAAGCAAGCCATAACATGTCCTGTTTGGTGTTTGCTACAAGCCATACAGGGGACAAAGCAAACATATGGAAGAAGGTGTTCTGGTCAGATGTGACCATGAGGTCTACATGCAAAAAGCTATGTGTGGCAGAAAACTAACCCTGCACATCAACCTGAACACACCATCCCCACCATGAAACATTGTGGTGGCAGCATCATGATGTGGGGATGCTTTTTTTTCAGCATGGACAAGGAAGCTGGTCAGAGTTGATGGGAAGATGGATGGATCTAATTACAGGGTAATGCTGGAAGAAAACCTGGTAGAGGCTGCAAAAACTTGAGACTGGGGTGGAGGTTCACCTTACAGCTGGATAATGACCCTTAACATACAGCCAGATCTAAAATGGAATAGTTCCGCTGTTGTAAAATTACAACTCCCACCATGCCCTGCTGTAAACTGATAGCTGTAGGCTGCCCAGGCATGATGGGAGTTGTAGTTCTACAGCAGCTGGAGGGCCGCAGATTGAGCATCCCTGGTTTAGATCAAAGCATATTCATGTGTTAGAATGGCCCATTCACAGTCCAGACAAAATCCCATTGAGCATTTGTGGCTAGACTCGAAAATTGCTGTTCACAGACTCTCTCCATCCAATCTGACTGATCTTGAGATATTTTGTAAAAGAAGAAGGGGCAAAAATGTCAGCTTCTAGATGTGCAAAGCTGGTAGAGACATACCCCAAAAGTATCAAATTATAAACATATAAATATGATATTAGTCCGCACTATGTGCGCTGCAGATCTTTTGGTGAGGTGGGTCCAATTCACACCTTAAAGCACAATATCAACAATCAAAGACCGCGCTGCGATGCTCACCGCGATCCTCACCACGATGCTTACCTAAGCATTTAAAAGCAGCACGTTCTTTGATTGTTAATACACACCCCCAAAAGATCTGCAGCTGTAATTGCAACAAACTGTGGTTCCACGAAGTACAGTATTGGCTCAGGGAGGCTGAACACAGATGCACCCCACACTCTGAGCCTCCACTTCGTAAAGTTCTTTAGAGAAATTGTAATCCTATTGGACATTGTGGCATTGTGTGACATTGTAATCCTATTAATCTTTTGCTTCATATTCCACTTTGTAAATCCGTCTCGATGTAGAAAATTCCTAATAATTTGCATTCCTTTTGCATTCTTTCTAGAATGACACCGTGAGAGTGATGGTGGTCATCGGGGATGGAGAAGAACTTGAGCTATCAGATGACAACACGTTCCGAAAATCCATCTTTTTTCTGGAAGTTATATTCCACCTGGAACTTCCGGAAATATTGCTATTCCATGATTTTAAACTGAACGACGTAAGGACCTAAATCATAAATCTGTATAGAAACAAACCTATTTTTGCCTTTGCCATCGCTCAGTGTGAAGCTCATCATCTAAAATTATCCTTAATACACATATACAACACTCTGTGGCAAATTTACTTAACATAATGTTATTAGAATTTAGGAGAAAATCTAAGAATCTGGAGGAAAGCTACCAAAATACAGATGGTAGACATAGTCTATGGAAATGTTGACCTTGGTCTGTTTAGAGATCTTGACCCCAGTTCTGGAAAGTAACAGACCTAATGCTGAGCTAAAAAGCCAGTTAAACTTTAGTAAAGATGAAGAGGTAAATGTAATATCTTGGGGGTTATTAGGTCCTGAATGGAAATCATATTGGATCATATATTACAATGATGTTATCTCAGATTATCTGTCATTATGACCTGTCTATGGCACCTTGGCATCACACATTTAGATGTCATAATGGGGATCCCAACCGGGGTTCTCCGAGACCATAAACTCTTTAAATATTGTCAGGCAAGGTGCAGTGACTAAAAAACAAAAGATTCACCCGTTCCTGACGCGTCCAGTGCCGAGTTCCTTTCTCCTCTGCTTCCAGTTGCTTCTGGACCTGAATGATATTGTGGAGGTGATGAGCAGTGCCTAGTTCCCACCAGACATGACGCTTACAGTTGAGGCTGAGGCCAAAAGGTTCAATCTTGGTTTCATCAAACCTTTGAGAGTCCTTTGAGATTTTTTTTTTTTTTGCAAGCTCCAGGCAGCTTTCATGTGTCTTTTACTGAGGATAGGCTTCTTTTTTCAAGCCACTCTGCCATAAAGCCCATACCATAGTTTACCCCAATCAGGTTTTTCGTTCAAGATAACATTTATGAGATTCTGAGTTCACTTTCTCATTATTGGGAATTGAGTGCAGAATGATGGGGAAAACTTTATTTTTTTATTTTTATTTTACCACAAGGTCGCAACATAGCAAAGTGTGAAAAGGTGCAGTGGTCTGAACACATTCTGAATGCATTGTATATGATATGTAAGGCCCTAATTCTAGTCTAAAAGTGTCTTCACTTAAAAAAAGTCCTTTTAAAAACAACAAATATGTTTTATGAGCCTTCACTGATGCGCTGCTGATCTCGTTACGATATTGCTCTTCACTTCTGACCTGACAACCAACAAAAGGTAGGAAAGGCTTAATTAGCCATTCAGTGGTCTTTTGTGGTGTTTATTTGGTGTCCAATAAAGACAGGAAGTGGAGAGCGGCAGAGACCAGAGCAGCATCTTAACAACATTGGAAGGACAACAGTGGAGGTGAGTAAAGCATCTTAAATACTTCCATAAGACACATTAATACTTTTTTTTAAAACAAAATTACCTGCGTGGAACACACCTTTAAAGGGGTTGTCCGAGTTATGAAAAAAATAAAAATATATAAAAGTAAATATATAGCACTGTAAATCTGATGGGCAGCAATATATAACTAAGTTAAGCAAGTTTTAGGCAAAAGAAATCCATATTTCCTAATTTCCCTGGTTCTCCTCTGGTCTTTGTTTACATGCAATAACAACAATCTCAGCCCCTCCCCCTTCTCCCCCCCTCTCTGCAAAGGGAATGAATACAAGTGCTGAGTGACATGTCTGCCTGCTGGAATACTCAGCAGCATGTTGTATGTGTGGGACTACAAGTCCCAGCTGTACAATGACACTGCTAATACATACAGGAATTTCTCCCTACCTGTTCTTCTACAATACAATTCCTCTACAGCTCTTGTGCCCAGCATTTGTCTCCTCTCACTGCTGCAGCTACTGTTTGTTGTAAAGCTTTGAGCCCTCAGCGTGTTCTGGCTGAAGGGGTTAATGTTTTATCTGAAGGAAACCAGGGAGAGAGCAGATAGCAGGAGCCTGGCAAAGAAAGGGGGCGTGGCCAGTGACGGCTCGTGTACAGACTCTTATCTGAACTCTGAGGCTTGTGCACGAAACATCACAGACCAAGGAGATAAGGTGACATCACAGGTCATGTGACCCTCAGTCAACTCTGAGAAACCAGCAGCTTTAGAAACACAAAGTATATGGGAAAGTTGTTATACCTGACAAGTTAGAAACATATAAAGAACAAAAAAATTACTCGGACAACCCCTTTAAGGAAATCAGGATTTTGGTTGGTCTTCTCTTTTCTATCCTAATACAAAATCAAGTTCTCACGTATTCTATCAGATGGCCAAGTCTTCCTGATGCTAATTGCGGAGGTTATGATGCTTGACATGAAGGTTACAATGCTTGACATGAAATTCTACTTGACTTCATACTGTAGATAATGTTTTTCTTCTTCTTTCTAGTTTCCTGTTCCAGATCAAGATACGACTTATACCTGTACATTCCTTCCAATGCCGAGTGTGTCCAAAAAACATCATATTATAAGGGTAAGCCCATGTGATGTCATGTGCTGCTATACGTAGAAAGACAAAGCAAAAAATATATTAGTAACCAGGCATGAAATTATCAAGTGTGCGGCAATTACTATCACACCTGGCTCTGATACATTGAAGGAACCCCAGCAGGTGAATTAAAGAATCTCTCAGAAGGGAAACAATACAGTTCTTGGAAGTGGGTGCCCATGCATTACATATAAATATATAGTCCTGAGAAAAACAAACCACACCCTCTTTGAACATCTGGTCCTTAGTAGAGATGAACGAACGTGCTCGTTACGAGCACTGTATCGCTCGGCTCCCGCGCGAACAAATACCCGAAGGCATTGCGGATCCGTCCTCAATGGGATACGGATACGGGCATTGCGCACAGGAGCCGAGCGCTACAGAGCACGTTCGCTCATCTCTAGTCCTTAGTTCTTAAAATTAGGTAAAACCAACCTCAGATGAAGCACATCATGCACCAGATTCAACCATGTTGTTATTTATTCAGCAAAAATGAAGCCAGATTAGAAAAGCCATGTGTGAAAAGCTCCACTCCATGAAACAGTAGCTTGTAGAACCACCTTTAGCAGCAGTAACTTGAAGTAATTATTTTTTGTCTGACTCTCAAATCTAGTGTTGAGTGAATCCAAGTTCACAAAGTGGACTTCGTTACGAATTTCAGGGAAAATTTGATTTGCCGCAAAGCCTAATTTCCTCGTGTTAGCGAATCGATTTTCCCTGAATGGCGGTAAAAAAAAAAAAAAAAAAATCATACCTCATCCATTTGATTGCAAAGAGCCGGCTGTCACAAAATCCCATGTGCGGTGATGTCATCACAGGCCGCACAATATTTTGTGGTAGATCTTTAATCAAGATTGCGGCGCCCAGCTTGTCACAATCAAATGTATGAGGTAAGTATGATTTAATTAATTCATTTTATTAAAAAAATTACACAGTAATCAATGTCAGATGCTGCAATCAGCTACGCTATGAAGCGACATCTGAGGGATACAATGACGGGGGTAGCTAACCCTAACCCTGTAATTGGACTCACTACTTACAAAGAAATGCACTTTGTGACATAGTAATTGGTCACGAGGAAAAATTTTTTGTAAAATTTAGCAATACTTTTACAATACTTTTACAATACTTCCATCATCACTACGCACATCGTTCTGGAGGAATATTGGGCCACTCTTTACAATGATGCTTCAGTTCATTGAGGTTTGTGGACATTTATTTATGCACAAGGTCCTGGTCACAGCATTTCAGTTGGGTTCAGGTCTGGGCTTTGACTGGGCCATTGTAACACCTTGATTCTTTTATTTTTCTACCATTTTGCTGCAGAGTTACTGATGCGCTTGGGATCATTGTCCTGTTGTATGATCCAGTTTTTAACCAAGCTTTAGATGTTGAATAGATGGTCTTAGCCTCACAATTGGTATGCAGAGATGTTTATGGTTAACTCAATAATTGCATGATTTACAGGTCTTGTAGCTGCAAAAAAAAAATAAATCATCCCACTCCACCACCACTGTGCTTGACAGCTGGTGTGAGGTACAATATATGTGCTGATATGAGGTATTTGGTTTTCTCCAAACATGGTGCTGTGCATTATGGCTAATCATCTTCAGTTTGGTCTTCTCATTCGTAGACGTTGCTCTCGATTTTTTATTCATTTATTTTTTTGCAATTTCTCTGAGCACTCCAGGGTCTAACCTTGAGTGAATTTGCTTAATGTCCATTCCTAAAAAGGTTGTCATTTGTGTTGAATGTTTTCCACTTGTGAAAAATCGTTCTCGCTGTAGAATGATGGAGTTCAGATTGTTTGGAAATGGACTTATAACCCTTTCCAGACTGATGGACAGCAACAATTTCTTCTCTAAGATCATTGCTAGAGATGAGTGAATCGAAGCTGGCGAAGTGAAATTCGATCCAAATTTCAGGAATTATTCGATTCGCACCGAATCCAAATTTCCTGAAGATTCGTGGTAGCGAATCGCTATTTTTTCCCTAAAATGGCGGCTGCATGTGTTTGGACATGGAGTAAGGAACCAGCCCTGTGATGTCAGAGCCCTATAAATAGCCTCAGCCATCTTGGATTCTCTCATTTTCCAGGGAGAGACGCTTGCAGGCGCTAGGGAAAGTGATAGAAAACCTCATCAAACATACATATTGCTGAATAGAAGTGTAGGGAAAGGATAGAGAGGAAAGTATTGAAGCAGAACCGGGTTCAATAGGGGTGTTTAGAGACAGGGTAATAGGAAAAATCGTATTACACCTTGGTGCAGTGACTGGAGTTCAAAATTGCTCATTTCAGGTTTGCAATAGATCATACCTCTGTAATTTCAATTATTGGGGTGTTATTAACCCTTGTGCGCTGTAGTTACGTTTAGTAAAGCCCCTTTTTGCTGTTTTAGTGTTGGAAAACAGAAAGAGATTATTAGCTGTTGTGTGGTGAAGTGGGAAAATGACAGCCCTTTGTAGCATGTATTAGTGGCAAAAAAAAAAAAGTTTTATTTTCCCTACAACGCTGAAGTAATTTATTGTCAAACCTTCTTTCGTTTATTAGTGGTTCAAAAAAACATATTTCCTGTTGTGTGTTGGAGTGGCAAAATTACACCGTAGCGTGCATTAGTGGCAAAAAAAAGTTTGTCTTGCCTACAGCGCCAAAGTTAAATCTTTTCAAACCTTCTGTCAGTTATTAGTGGTGCAAAAAAACGTATTAGCTATTGTGTGGTGGAGTGGGAAAATGACAGTCCTTTGTTGCGTGTATTAGTGGCAAAAAAAAAAGTTTTATTTGGCGACAGCGCCGAAGTTATTTGTTGTCAAACCTTCTGTCATTTATTAGTGGTGCAAAAAAACGCATTAGTTGCTCTGTGCTGAAGTGGGAAAATGACAGCCCTTTGTAGCGTGTATTAGTGGCAAAAAAAAGTTTTATTTGGCCTACAGCACCAAAGTAATTTATTGTCAAACCGTTTGTCGGTTATTAGTGGTGCAAAAAAAAGTATTAGCCATTGTGTGGTGGAGTGGAAAAATTTCAGCTCTTTGTAGCGTGTATTAGTGGCAAAACAAATTTTATTTAGCCTACAGCGCCAAAGTTAAATTTTGTCCAGTTTGTCGTTTATTAGTGGTGCGAACAAACATATTAGCCGCTCTGTGCTGAAGTGGGAAAATTATAGCTCTTTGTAGCGTGCATTAGTCACAGCCCTTTGTAGCTAGCCCTGTGATGTCAGAGCCCTATAAATAGCCTCAGCCATCTTGGATTCTCTCATTCTCCAGGGAACTTAGTGCAGGGAGAGACGCTTGCAGGCGCTAGGGAAAGTGATAGAAAACCTCATCAAACGTACATATTGCTGAATAAAAGTGTAAGGAAAGGATAGAGAGGAAAGTATTGAAGCAGAACCGGGTTCAATAGGGGTGCTTAGAGACAGGGTAATAGGAAAAATCGTATTACACCTTGGTGCAGTGACTGGGGTTCAAAATTGCTCATTTCAGGTTTGCAATAGATCATACCTATGTAATTCCAATTATTGGGGTGTTATTAACCCTTGTGCTCTGTAGTTACGTTTAGTAAAGCCCTTTTTTGCTGTTTTAGTGTTGGAAAACAGAAAGGGATTATTAGCTGTTGTGTGGTGAAGTGGGAAAATTACAGCCCTTTGTAGCGTGTATTAGTGGCAAAAAACAGTTTTATTTGGCATACAGTGTCGAAGTTATTTCTTCTCAAACCTTCTTTCGTTTATTAGTGGTTGAAAAAAATGTATTAGCTGTTGTGTGGTGGAGTGGGAAAATGACAGCCCTTTGTAGCATGTATTAGTGGCAAAAAAAAAGTTTTATTTAGCCTACAGCGCCAAAGTTAAATTTTGTCAAACCTTTTGTCGGTTATTAGTGGTGCAACAAAACGTATTAGCCGTTGTGTGGTGGAGTGGCAAAATTACAGCTCTTTGTAGCATGTATTAGTGACAAAACAAATCTTATTTGGCCTACTGTGCCAAAGTTAAATTTTATCCAACCTGTCGTTTATTAGTGGTACGAAAAAATGTATTAGTCGCTCTGTTTTGAAGCGGGAAAATTGCAGCCCTTTGTAGCATGTATTAGTGACAAAAAAAGTTTATTTAACCTACAGCACCGAAGTTAAATGTTGTCAAACCTTCTGTCGGTTATTAGTGGTGAAAAAATAAAAGTATTAGCCGTTGTTGGTGGAATGGCAAAATTATAGCCCTTTGTAGCATGTATTAGTGGCAAAAAAAGTTTTTTTGAGCGTACAGTGCCGAAGTTAAATTTTGTCAAACCTTTTGTCGGTTATTAGTGGTGCAAAAAAATCTATTAGCCTTTGTGTGGTGGAGTGGCAAAATTACAGCTCGTTGTAGCGTATATTAGTGGCAAAAAATTTTTTATTTGGCCTACAGCGCCAAAGTTAAAGCAAACATGTCGGCTCTGAAACACCCTCCAAACTAGAGTAAGCAATGTATAGTGATGTCGAGTCCGGTTATGTAATTTTTATCTTCATACTCACTTGTATTCTGACTCTGACACTCTGACAAACCAGCAGTAAAATGCACTCAGTGGACTCCGGTGCTTACTCACATAATGGAGAGGACTCAAAGACGAGTCCTCTCAATGCATTTTACAGCCGGTTTGTGGGAGTCAGAATGGAAGTGAGTATGAAAATAAAACTTACATATTCAGATTCAGCATCACTTACATTATACATCTCTTACTCTAGTTCAGAGGGTGTTTTGGAGCTGACAGGTTCCCTTTAAATCTTTTCAAACCTTCTGTCAGTTATTAGTGGTGGAAAAAAATGTATTAGTTGTTCTGTGCTGAAGTGGGAAAATGACAGCCCTTTGTAGCGTGTATTAGTGGCAAAAAAAGTTTATTTGGCCTACAGCGCCGAAGTTATATCTTGTCAAACCTTCTGTTGGTTATTAGTGGTGCAAACAAATGTATTAGCTGTTGTGTGGAGGAGTGGCAAAATTACAGCCCTTTGTAGTGTGTATTAGTGGGAAAATTACAGCTCTTTGCAGCATGTTTTAATTTCCTATTTATTTATTTGTTCTAACAGTATGTCAGACAGAGAAGAGACAGACCCTGCACAGGGGAGTGTCAGAGGCCTAAATGTTTCTGGCACAGGCACAGGTCGCAGCAGAGTAAAGGGATTGTGGCAGCAGGGGTCACTTTGAGAAGCCTAAGCTCATGGTGTCATCTAGCGGTCGGGTCTTGACCAGCAACCCAGTGGTTCTTGAATGGTTGACTCGGTCTTCGACTTCATTCCAAATGACGTCAGACACCCCCAGCCAAGAGTTGATGGGTTCGTCAGACACATCCCATAGTTGGCATGGCCCGGGAGCAGGCCTTGTGCCCTCACCTGTCCTCAAACTGCCTCTGTCCTTTTCTGTTCCCTCAACCAGAGAAGTACTGTATGCTGTGGGCTCAGCTCCACTTTACAGCGAGGACGAGCTACTGGAGGACAGTCAGTAGCTATTGGCCAGCCAAGATGTGGAGGAGACATCTGCAGCTTTCTCTGTTAGGCGGGCAAGTAATCATTAGGAGAGTGGCGTGGGAACTAGGGTTGTGCGCGGTCAGGCTCCATTACCCAAAGACCATTGAGGAGGACATCAGTGACATGCAGACACTACTCGATGATGATGAAGCTGATCGCACTTGGAGCCAGGTGAATTAGGGACTTCATCATCACCAGGAGAAGAGGGAGACAGCTTGCCCGTGAGGCAGCAACAGATCCAGCAAGTCGCTAACGTGGCCGGGAGTCAGCAGAGTAGCAGCAGTTGGAGGTTGTGAGCCAAAAGACCACCCACTTCGCAGGGGCCTATTGATTCGGAAAGTAGTGGTGCAGGGGTTTATGGAGGCAGCGGCGGTAGCAGCCAGTCAGTGCGGAGTGTTGGGGGTAAAACCACGTGTTGTGGCAGTTTTTCATTAAGCCGCCAGGTGAGGTGAACCTAGCTATTTGTAGAATCTGAGGGCAGAAGTTGAAGCTTGGCCAGGGTGCCAATGTTGGCACCACGGCTTTGCATCAACATATACAGCGTCACCATTAAGTGGCCTGGAGAACAGTGGCTCCAATGTGGTGTTCCAGCCTGCCGCAGCATCACCCAGTGGGGCACACATGATTTCAGGCAGTCAAGGCTCCACCACCTCAGCCAAAGGGAGCTGTCTGTTCTTCCCATCATCTGATGCCCCTTCTACTCCTCCTACTCCTCGTCAGTCATTCCTTCAGCAATCCATCAGCAAAACGATTGGCAAGAGACAGTAGTATGTGTGTACACATCCAACAGCGCAGAAGCTGAACGTGCTCCTGGCCAAGTTTCTGGTGCTGCAGTCCCTCCCTTTCCAAGTGGTGGACTCTGAACCTTTCAGAGAACTGATGGCTTGTGCCAAGTTGAGTTGGAGAGTTCCAAGCCGTCATTTCTTTGCGAAACGGGCAGTACCAGCCTGCACAAATATGTAGAACAGAAGGTGGGGCAGTCCTTGAGCCGGTCGGTGTCTGCCAAAGTTCACAGCAGCGCCGACGTGTGGAGCTCTAATTACGGTCATGGACAGTATATGTCCTTTATGGCCCACTGGGTAAATGTGGTTCCTTCACTGTCAAACCAGCAACGCCTCCACGTTCTGATGCCGTCGCTTTTGCCGTAATGTCTGCCTCCTCACCCTCTATTGTGTCCTTAGCCTCCGCTGCAGGGACAATACACAGTGCCCCACCAGCATATCACATGTGCAGGGCACGGCAGTGTCATGTGGTTCTATACCGCGTTTGCCTGGGCGAACAGAGTCACACAGGGGAGGAACTGCTCTGCGTCATTCATCAAGAAATCCAATCCTGGCTTTCCCCGTGACAACTCAAAATCGGAACAATGGTGACCGACAACGGGAAGAACATGGTGTTGGCACTGTGTCAAGGAGGGCCCTGTTCAATCTGGTTGTCAAGCGGTTCTTAAAGTCTTCTACCTATCTCCAAGTTTCCTGGCCTAAAAATGGCCAGGAATGGCCCCCAACATAGTCTGATATGTGACATTTCCTCCCATTGGAATTCCACCCTCCATATGTTGGACCAACAGTACAAAAAGAGAAAGGCCATAAACGATTTCTTGATGATCCAAGCAGACAGCGGTACCCCCCTGTGTAACTTTGATGTCAGACAATAGCAGCTCATGCGTGACACCTGCCATTTGTTTGTGCCCTTTGAGGAGGTATGAACACGGGATGAACAAAATCATTCCACTCATTCATATCCTGGTAAAGATGTTGTTAAATGTGGCTGGTCAGGGGACAGGAGATGTGGCAACTACATCTTATGGCCACAAGAGCCCTGTGGGGGCTGAAGTGGAGGAGGAGGAAAAGGAGGAGGAGGACATTGGAGCACAAAGAATGCCTAGAGAAATCGTTATTTTCTCTACCCAGGTTACAGGAGAGGAGGAACAGGAGCAGCCAGAGGAGCTACAGGGTGATGAGGAAGAGGAGGCAGAGGACCCAGACACACCGTGGCAGTATGCAGTGGAGATGGAGGCAGGGAGTCCCTCCGAATCACTTGCGCAAATGGCCCGAGAGGGGGGACAAACTGAACTACTATAGAGACATCCTATGTAGTTAGTTGGCCGCTGCCTATCTACGCCATAGTCCATCCTCTCGCAGGTCTGACTGGGGGGGGCCCTCTGCGCTCACATTCCACTGCCATGGCTGCTGGTGGGGTAGGGGTGGCAGTAGCAGTACCAGATCCATCAGCAGCAGCCTGAGCCTAGAGTCGCTGATGAGCAGCTTTCTTCATGTACATAGTGAAGAAACTACTCACCAGCAGCATCGGCTAGACCTGGACGAGGACCTGAACCAGCAGGTGGTGGCATACTTGGACAGCACCCTGCCACCCATCATTGAAGATCCGCTGGACTACTGGGCAGCCAAACTAGATTTGTGACCGAAACTAGCCGAGTTTGCTCTGGAAAAGCTGTCCTGCCCAGCCAGTAGCGTGACATCAGAGCGGGTGTTTAGTGAGGCGGGGGCCATAGTTACCCCAAGGAGAACTCGCATGTCCACCCAAAATGTGGAGAGACTGACCGCTGTCAAGATGAATCAGGTGTGGATCAGCCAGGATTTCCACCCACCAACGTCTGATGCATCAGATTAGATCATCCATGCTGTCTTGACTAGAGACCTGTTTCTTCTCACTACCTGCCTCAACAAATATTCTGATGCTGCCACCCGCCTGATGCCACACATTTGATGCCAAGTGCTCGTTCTTACACCCACCATCATCAGCGGGTAGTGTTATTGCCACCCACCTCCCCACACTGTCATCATGCCACCCTGTAGTCTGATAATGCTGCTGCTACTACTGCCTCCATAATGTCGTCACTTCACTCTGTAGTCTGCTGATGCAGGTGCTGCTACTGTCTCCATAATGTTGTTGTACCATTCTGTAGTCTGTTGCTGCTACTGCTACTGACTCCATAATGTCGTCGTACCATTCTGTAGTCTGCTTCTGCTGCTGCTACTGCCTCCATAATGTCATCGTACCACTCTGTAGTCTGCTGATACAGCTGCTACTGCCTCCATAATGTTATTGTGCCACTCTATGGCCCCTGATGCTGCTACTGCTGCTGCCACTTCCCCACTCTCTGGCGTTGTGCTACTCTTTGGCCTCCTGATGATGCTGCTACTGCTGCTGCCACTTCTGCACTTTGTTGTTGTGCCACTCTATGGCCCCTTGATAATGCTGCTCCCACCATTTCAACACTCTGTCATTGTGCCACTCTGTGGCCTCCTCATGCTGCTACTGCTGCTGCCACTTCCTCACTCTCTGGCGTTGTGCTACTCTTTGGCCTCCTGATGATGCTGCTACTGCTGCTGCCATTTCGACACTCTGTTGTTGTGCCACTCTATGGCCCCTTGATAATGCTGCTCCCACCATTTCAACACTCTGTCATTGTGCCACTCTGTGGCCTCCTCATGCTGCTACTGCTGCTGCCACTTCCCCACTCTCTGGCGTTGTGCTACTCTTTGGCCTCCTGATTATTCTGCTACTGCTGCTGCCACTTCTGCACTTTGTTGTTGTGCCACTTTGTGGCATCCCCATTCTGCTACTGCTGCTGCCACTTCCACACTCTGTTATTGTTCCACTCTATGGCCTCCTGATAATGCTGCTCCCACTACTTCAACACTCTGTCATTGTGCCACTCTATGGCCTCCTGATGATGCTGGTACTGCTGCTGCCACTTCCACACTCTGTCGTTGTGCACTCTATGGCCTCCTGATGATGCTACTGTTGCCACTTCAACACTCTGTCATTGTGCCACTCTTTGGCCTCCTGATGATGCTGCTACTGCCACCACTTCCACACTCTGTTGTTGTGCCACTCTATGGCCTCTTGATAATGCTGCTCCCTCCACTTCAACACTCTGTCATTGTGCCACTCTGTGGCCTCCTGATGCTGCTACTGCTGCTGCCACTTCCCCACTCTCTGGCGTTGTGCTACTCTTTGGCCTCCTGATTATTCTGCTACTGCTGCTGCCACTTCAACACTCTCTGGCGTTGTGCTACTCTTTGGCCTCCTGATTATTCTGCTACTGCTGCTGCCACTTCTGCACTTTGTTGTTGTGCCACTTTGTGGCATCCCCATTCTGCTACTGCTGCTGCCACTTCCACACTCTGTTATTGTTCCACTCTATGGCCTCCTGATAATGCTGCTCCCACTACTTCAACACTCTGTCATTGTGCCACTCTATGGCCTCCTGATGATGCTGGTACTGCTGCTGCCACTTCCACACTCTGTCGTTGTGCACTCTATGGCCTCCTGATGATGCTACTGTTGCCACTTCAACACTCTGTCATTGTGCCACTCTTTGGCCTCCTGATGATGCTGCTACTGCCACCACTTCCACACTCTGTTGTTGTGCCACTCTATGGCCTCTTGATAATGCTGCTCCCTCCACTTCAACACTCTGTCATTGTGCCACTCTGTGGCCTCCTGATGCTGCTACTGCTGCTGCCACTTCCCCACTCTCTGGCGTTGTGCTACTCTTTGGCCTCCTGATTATTCTGCTACTGCTGCTGCCACTTCAACACTCTCTGGCGTTGTGCTACTCTTTGGCCTCCTGATTATTCTGCTACTGCTGCTGCCACTTCTGCACTTTGTTGTTGTGCCACTTTGTGGCATCCCCATTCTGCTACTGCTGCTGCCACTTCCACACTCTGTTATTGTTCCACTCTATGGCCTCCTGATAATGCTGCTCCCACTACTTCAACACTCTGTCATTGTGCCACTCTATGGCCTCCTGATGATGCTGGTACTGCTGCTGCCACTTCCACCACTCTGTCGTTGTGCACTCTATGGCCTCCTGATGATGCTACTGTTGCCACTTCAACACTCTGTCATTGTGCCACTCTTTGGCCTCCTGATGATGCTGCTACTGCCACCACTTCCACACTCTGTTGTTGTGCCACTCTATGGCCTCTTGATAATGCTGCTCCCTCCACTTCAACACTCTGTCATTGTGCCACTCTGTGGCCTCCTGATGCTGCTACTGCTGCTGCCACTTCCCCACTCTCTGGCGTTGTGCTACTCTTTGGCCTCCTGATTATTCTGCTACTGCTGCTGCCACTTCAACACTCTCTGGCGTTGTGCTACTCTTTGGCCTCCTGATTATTCTGCTACTGCTGCTGCCACTTCTGCACTTTGTTGTTGTGCCACTTTGTGGCATCCCCATTCTGCTACTGCTGCTGCCACTTCCACACTCTGTTATTGTTCCACTCTATGGCCTCCTGATAATGCTGCTCCCACTACTTCAACACTCTGTCATTGTGCCACTCTATGGCCTCCTGATGATGCTGGTACTGCTGCTGCCACTTCCACACTCTGTCGTTGTGCACTCTATGGCCTCCTGATGATGCTACTGTTGCCACTTCAACACTCTGTCATTGTGCCACTCTTTGGCCTCCTGATGATGCTGCTACTGCCACCACTTCCACACTCTGTTGTTGTGCCACTCTATGGCCTCTTGATAATGCTGCTCCCTCCACTTCAACACTCTGTCATTGTGCCACTCTGTGGCCTCCTGATGCTGCTACTGCTGCTGCCACTTCCCCACTCTCTGGCGTTGTGCTACTCTTTGGCCTCCTGATTATTCTGCTACTGCTGCTGCCACTTCAACACTCTCTGGCGTTGTGCTACTCTTTGGCCTCCTGATTATTCTGCTACTGCTGCTGCCACTTCTGCACTTTGTTGTTGTGCCACTTTGTGGCATCCCCATTCTGCTACTGCTGCTGCCACTTCCACACTCTGTTATTGTTCCACTCTATGGCCTCCTGATAATGCTGCTCCCACTACTTCAACACTCTGTCATTGTGCCACTCTATGGCCTCCTGATGATGCTGGTACTGCTGCTGCCACTTCCACACTCTGTCGTTGTGCACTCTATGGCCTCCTGATGATGCTACTGTTGCCACTTCAACACTCTGTCATTGTGCCACTCTTTGGCCTCCTGATGATGCTGCTACTGCCACCACTTCCACACTCTGTTGTTGTGCCACTCTATGGCCTCTTGATAATGCTGCTCCCTCCACTTCAACACTCTGTCATTGTGCCACTCTGTGGCCTCCTGATGCTGCTACTGCTGCTGCCACTTCCCCACTCTCTGGCGTTGTGCTACTCTTTGGCCTCCTGATTATTCTGCTACTGCTGCTGCCACTTCAACACTCTGTCATTGTGCCACTCTATGGCCTCCTAATGATGCTGCTGCTGCCACTTCCACACTCTGTCGTTAGACCACTCTGTGGTCTCCTGATGATGCTGATACTGCTGCTGCCACTTCTGCACTCTGTCATTGTGCTACTCTATGGCCTCCTGATTATGCTACTGCTGCCACTTCCACACTCTGTCATTGTGCCACTCTGTGGTCTCCTGATGCTACAGCTGCTGCCACTGCCACCTCTACACTGTGGTCGTGCCAAATACACTGTTGTTGTGTCACTCTGTGGTCTCCTGATACTACAGCTGCTGCCACTGCCACCAGGTGTGTAGCTATAGGTGGTGCAGAGGTAGCAGTCACTATCGGGCCCAGGAGCCTGGGGGGCCCAAAGACCCTTGTGCCACATAAGAAGACACTGGTATTATAAAAAGTGCATGCTGGTAAAGTTACACCTCTAGCTGGAGGGAAGGGCTTAGGTCAAGAATTTGGCATGGGGTGGGGGGGTCTGTTTCAATTTTTGCCTCAAGCTGCATAAAGGCCATGTGCTTCCCTCCCCTGGCCTCAAAGCACTGAAGGAAGGGGGGCCCAGTTGAACTCTTGCAGCAGGGCCCATAAGCCTTTAGCTACGCCACCGACTGAAACCTCTACACTGTCGTCTTGCCACTCTGTGGTCTCCTGATGCTACTGCTAATGCCACTGCCACCTCTACACTGTCGTTGTACCACTCTGTGGTCTACTGGTGCTACAGCTACTGCCAATGCCACATCTACGCTGTCGTCAGTGCCACTCTCTATGCTGCTCCTAATGCTACTGCCGCCTACACACTGTCGTTGTGCCACTCTGTGGTCTCCTGATACTACAGCTGCTGCCACTGCCACCTCTACACTGTCGTTGTGCCACTCTGTGGTCTCTTGATTCTACTGCCACTGCCGCTTACACACTGTCATCGTGCCACTCTGTAAGACCTTCTACAGTCACAGGCAGGTCAAAATTGACAACGGTTGACACTTGTTCTTTGTCAATTCCTCCAGCACATACATAAGTGGTGATGGGAACTTTTCCCTTGACATCTCTGTCGTCGTTCTACTCTGTGGTCTCCTGATGCTACTGCTACTGCCACCTCTACACTGTCGTCGTACCACTCTGTGGTCTCTTGATGCTACAGCCACTGACGCCTACACACTGTCCTCGTGCCACTCTGTCAGACCTTCTATAGTCACAGGCAGGTCAAAGTTGACAACGGTTGACACTTGTTCTACTTCAATTCATCCAGCACATACATTAGTGGTGATGGGAACTTTTCACTTGCCATCTCTGTCATTGTGCCACTCTGTGGTCTCCTGATGCTACAGCTGCTGCCACCTCTACACTGCTGTCGTACCAGAGCTACGCCTTTTATCTGCGTGTCATACTGGCTCACAGTATTGTTTCACCACCACAGCAGACTCTCTATGCGTGTTACTGCAAGGCACAGTGTTCTACACCACTATATTGTTTTGGAAAATTCGGCAAACTGACCGAATTGAATTTTTTCAAAATTCGCTCATCTCTAATCATTGCTGTTGTCTTTCCTCCTTACCATTGTGTTAACACACATCTGAATGCTCCAGATCAGCAAACTGCCAAAATTTCTGCTTTTACGACTATAATCCAGCCCCTTTAATGTAGCTCTCATTTCGAATTAAGCAACAGTGTGTATACGAGCAGCTTGGAGAATCAGACAAGCAAAACAGATAGTGAGATCTAAGTCGATTCTACTTTATTGTAGCCAGGGTGAAACTTATATACCCCTTTAAACAAAAAAAGTTGTGTGCATTTAGGGCTGTGCATACGTTTTAGGCAGGGCTTGAAGAGAAAGGCTGCTAGCTGCACAACCTCAGTGGAGAAGCACATCTTCAAGCAGGTTGCTCTTTACCTTTATCCTAATTGGAGGCCTTGGTACATTATATAAAACCTTGGTCTAAGGACTTGGTATACCGTAATAACACATTACAAAGGAACTACATGCGTAAGGTGATCTTTCTATAGAAAATGTTGCTACAGAAATTATACAGGGTTATATGTGAAACCGTTAAAAGAAAGAGACAAGAAGGAGATCATAATGATTTCTCTCACACGGTGGTCACGCTTTCTGATGATCAATTAATCAATCAAGGGCATTTGATTAACAGAACCTGACTACTGCTTACCCTCTTAATTACTGGATGCAGTAAAGGTAGACTTAATTTTGTTCTCCCACATCTTCTACAATTTGGCTTACTTTTTGTAAATATGGAATCTGTTGTATGATGTGCTTCATCTTAGTTTACCTAATTTCAAGACTTGTTAAGGACTAGATTTAAAAATCTAAAAAAAAAAATCCAAAATCATAGAATTCAAATAAGGTAGACTTTGTCTAGTCCTTTTTAATTTCAATTGAACTAAACTGCAATGCCAGACACAACCCATGGATAGGCACTATTTCTGAAAAGCAGCCACGTTTTCTCACCTTGTACAACCCCTTTATTCCTTTTAGACCTTCTCTACAGCACATTTTTATATCATAAGTCCATAATAAAGGTTTCTATTTTCTACCGATACAGTACGATGTAATTCAAGACCCAGATACTGATGGCATCGTGCACCACATCCTCGTATACATTTGTGCCAACAACACCATCATTACATCAGAAGTTGGAGATTGCTATGGCGGTGATGTCAGGTTTTCCCAATGCTTGAGCGCCACGTTTGGTTGGGCTGTCGGGGGAGAGGTGAGAAGACATCAAAACATCTTTTGTAAACATGACTTGAAAATACAGATGTACAGTAGCTTTGCTTACTGAGCAGGAATTGACTTATAATGTTCATCCCGATCCTTCTTATTTATAAAAAACAAAATGCCTGAAGACTGATTTTCTGATTTCATTACACAAGCAGTGTAGTAGTACAGAAGGGGAGATGGGGGGTATAACAAGGGTGAATTACATACCAGTGTCAATGGAAAATGTATAACAAACACAATGGATTCTATTATGATGGGCTTTAAAGGGGTTTTCTGGGACATAGGTCATCCAAAGCAGATAGGTTGGGGTCTGACTCCTGTATTCCCACTGATGAGCTGATTGCGGAGAAGGCAGAAAGTCAGAACCAAGCACAGCTCCATCCAATGTCTAGTGGACATGTCTAGTTACTACAGCTCAGACTCAATTGGGGAGGGAACTGCAGCAACTACTTGACACAAAACATGTTACTGTTACCTTTGCACGCCATTTTTCCAAAGTAGAGAGAAAACATGACTCAAGTGGTTCAAATCTACACCAGAAAAAGGGCTGGCATAGAGATATGTCTGCTGCACCGCCTGCTGGAGGAAGCACCATATGTACTAATGTAGAGGCTGCACCTTTGG
>ONZH01014094.1:0-46297 GCA_900303285.1 Rhinella marina | reverse complement strand
AGGTCTCACCTCTTTGGCCTACAAACAATGTTTAAGAGGTCTTCACCTCTTGGGCCTACAAACAATTTTATTATGGCTCACCTCTTGGGCCTTAATACAATTTTTAAGAGGTCTCACCTCTTTTGGCTCCACTTAATTTTTTCGAGGGCTCACCTCTTGGGCCTCACTTAATTTTTTCGAGGGCTCACCTCTTGGGCCTCCATATAATTTTTCGAGGCCTCACCTCAAGCTAACTTTGCGCACTCATTAAAATATTTTCACAACAAGGACCTAAGAGCCCTCGATGGGAGAGCTTTGTGTGGGGGCCTGTTATAGGGAAGAGATGCGGCCTTGCGGGCTCTAGCCTGCCTTCTCCATGAGCCTCTGGCCATCCCACGGCCTCTTCCTGCCTTTTGCGGTCCTACGCATCCCTCAACATCCCCACTGCTTTACCTGCTAGACATGACACTGGGCCAGGTCGGGTCACTGACATCTCAAGCGCCAACAATTTGGGCATTTTAAGGCTTCTGCATGTGTTTGAGTTGTTTTTACATTTTAAAGAAGACATGTCTGACCACATCTCACACACACAATGTGTATGGTCTCACTTTACAGAGAGGTTACATTGTCTTTGGAGTGTATTGTTGAGAGGCTGTGATAGTTGCGTAATAGTGCAACTTGGGCGCGTTATATGCACCCAGACATGCTTCCCCTGCTGTCCCAGTTGCATTCCAGCAGTGTTGGCATCCTTTTCTGAGGTTTCAGGGTGGACTTGGTGACCTCCAAGTGGTCGAATTGAGATTTCCAAGTGGCGAGCATTTTTTTCCCATAGACTTTAATGGGATTCGATATTCGGTCGAATAGTCGAATTTCGCGGTCTATTCGAATCGAATTTCGAACTTTCGAATATTTCACTACTCACTCATCTCTAATCACCTTGTCTCAAAAAAGTGTAATAACAAGTGATCAAAAAGTCTTATGTACCCCAAAATGGTATCAATCAAACTGCAGCAAAAAATGAGACCTTACCTAAGACAATAGGCCAAAAAAAAACCTTTAAGAAAATGGCAACACAAAAACAAGAATTTATTCTGTTCAAAAAGGCTTTCACTGTGTAAAACTTAGCAAAAATAAAAATGGTAGAAATATTAGTTATCACCACGTCCGTAACAACCTGCTTTATAAAAGTATCACCCCTCAGATAATTGCTGCAAAAAAATATATATTAAAAAAACTATGCCACCATGCCTCACAAAAAGTGAAATACCAAGGAATCAAAAAGTTTTATGAACCCCAAAATGGTACCAATGAAAATGTCACCTCATCCCAGGATAGGTCATCAATATAAGCTCTTTGAAGGGAAAGCTGCTCTGTTTACCTGCAATTGCCACTGTGATTAGTGTGATTACAAATATGGAGGTCCCATTCACTTCTATGGGACAGCTCTGTCTGTTCAAGTGAATAGGACAGAGTCATCCCATAGACGTGAATGCAGTTGCCAAACTTGTAATTACATTGCTCATCGCTGAAATTGCGGCCAGCAGGTAAACAGATAAGAGAAGGCAGCGCTCGTACCAGCGCTGCTTTCCTTTTTGATGACAGTCCAAGGAACAGTTCAAACAGCAGATATAAGTGCAGAAATTTTGCAAGATGGAACATGCAAAGAACTCTAGGACACAGTTCAGACTTAGCAGGTCTAGATACAGAAACTTGGCAAGACTGATCAGACAAGAACTATACATTAGGCATTCAATGACAAATAGAACTAGGACAGAATAAAGTCAGACAGGCAACAGACAATGAACAGAAATCAAACAGCATCTAAGGAACAGACTACATGGAATCCAGGCACAGGCAAAACATATAAGGATCTGATAGAATCAGTGCAGAAAATGAGATTGCACAACCAGAGGTGGGACACATAACTTGGACATACATAGCAAACTTAACAAATTCACTGATCAAACGGATGCAAACACAGGGTCAGGGACAGGGGTGGATTGGGAACTTAAAGTGGCCCTGGAAAAGAACCAAAAAGTGGCCCCATGTTGTAGGCGGGTCCAAGTTGACAGAAGACAGGACAAGACAACTAGGCAGGTACAACAGATGTAGTCAGGGCCAGTAATACCATAATGCAGAACAAATTGCTGCCCCAACAGAACCAAATACCACAGGGCAGCACAAAATCCTGCTGCCACAACCACAGTATTCAACTGTATCACCATCATAAGGATGGTAATACAGTTGAGTTCTGGAGATCACCTGTGGCCATTGAGCATCAGATAATTATATACCTGGCCTGTGGCCATCAAGAGGGCTTGAGTGGCCCCCTGGGCATCGTCCCACCGGGAAATCTCCCTGTAGCACATTGGCACCGGGAAATCTCCCTGTAGCACATTGGCACTAATTCACACCCACACCAAGGCAAGGACTCACAGAACCATAGCAACATGAACTGCCATTGAACACAATGGCGCAAATTTAAATCCACAAGAAGCTGTTGTCTGAGCACACTGTACAATGGCGTCAAGTGAAACACTATTGTAACACATTGCACTTATGCTTGAGCCAAACACAACAAGACAGTCCACACACCCCAGATACACGCTGCCACTATCTATCACATTTGGGGCACCAGCTAGATAGTTCAAGAGACACACTCTGTTCTCCAGCACTTACTCAGTTAAATAGTATTGGGAAAGCTATTGATTCCTTTAGAGTACACAAGAACCAAACCTATTAAAGGTTTAAGCTTTTATAGAAAAGATGTATTGCCTAAAAAAGTAAAAACCAATAACATTAGGACACCTTTCAAAAATAAGCATCCAGTTATAAAAGTAAAAGTAAAATAACAGAAAAATCTGACACGTTTTTAGTCTCTTTTGCTTCCTTGATGGCAGGAGGCAAAAGGTAACATTTCTTGGACTTGACTTACTCCCATGATGTGTACACTGTTTTATTGGTTGACCAAACACATATTTCATAGTTTTATTCTGTGGAGAACATTCAGTTTGGATAAAGAAAATATCCATCAACTCAACCTTTGATGCCTGTAGAAGAAGCTTTGGTGTTGTATGTGATACTCTTTTCTCTAAAAGCTAAGCACCCTAAGTTTTGGTTCCTACAATAAAAGTTCTTTGTCAAAAGAACAATGACTGTATACAGTATATAGTTATGTATACTTATTATCGCAAGTTGTGGTATTTATTTTAGCTGGGCAAAGTGGACATGTTTTTTTATTTTGAACATCAGAAAATCACCTTTCAGAATGTTTTGCTTTTGATAGCTATCAACTCAGTTCAGGTAAAACCATGGTATTAGATGTAATATGTATAGTATAGGTGTGTATATAATTTCCTGCATATATAAACACACTATAATGCAAATGTTGAAGTGGCTCCAGACTTAAGAACCATTATAAACAATTTAATAAAATCTATAAAAAAAATAAAAACATTCTAAAAAAATTAATAAAAAAGAAGTGTTTGGTTTAGCTATAATCCTAAGTTATTATTACCAGTGTATGGTCATATGAAAAAATCTCCAGATATAAAGGAATGGGAAGGTTTGTTGAATATGGCTGTAGGATATGAGAAGAGTATCAGAGTATTCATCAAGAAATCAAATAGAATAAAGTCTGGAGTTTGTTGTGGATAAGAACTAGAACGGGAGAAAAGGAGGAAATGAGTACTTTTTTTTCCAGCTAGTGTCCACATGGTGTGGGAGAAGAGGGTGGGGTGTGGGTGTGTTAAATATGGTGTTAACAGTGATTAAGTGCAAAATAAAGAATAAAAAAAGCTATGATTTAAAGCCTGTTTTTTTTACATTGACTTATAGAATACCTGTCTTCCAACAGGTGGCACTAATGGCTTTTTTAATGTTTTTTTTTTTTTTTTAACAGAGCTAAATTAAAGAAGAAACTACTACTACTATAATTGCTACTATCCCAATGCCCTGATCATTAGATGAAGTGTGTCTGGTTAGTTAGAATGACTGTACATTTAAACAAAGCATGCAATAAAAAAGGGCAATTATACTCAAATCCAGTGCTGACAAAAATAATATTCAGTGCACAATATGTCCATGATTCAGGGAGGATTATGACTTGGCAGTTGATCTAACAGTGTTTCCCAAATACTTCTGCCTGTGGCTTTATAGCCACAAGAGAAAACATGATTCAGAAATTTCTATAGGGCACTCATCATCTCTTCTCTTCACGTCACTGATATAAACAGTTCTGACACATTAAAAAGAAAAAAAAATTGCTCCGAAAAACAGCACACTTTTGTCAAGAGAGATATCATTTCTGATATCAAAATTCCTCATTTCTAAATATTCTACCAAAGTAACAATCTTTACAACATTGTATTTCTTTTGGTCCACAGTCTTTTGTCTCAACTACTCAGATGAATCTTTTGTCTGCATGAATATGCATGTTTATTTTTTACAAGATCTTGCTTAAAATAAAACTAATTTTTTCTTACAAAAGGTGATCATTAGCTACTTAAATTTAAAACATGTTTTGCAGGAGTTTTTGTTCCATTTTTTTGGGAGGTGGGGTTGCTTATAGAATTTAATAAAACCAGCATAGAGGTGATCAGTACACTGATACACACCGGGGTAACAATTTACCTGTGAGTCTTAACGTGATATTAAGCATCAGGCCTCAATTGCCCGTTTCTGTATATTCTGTTTCTACACTGTTGAAATATTTTTTGGGGAACTTGTTCTATTTAATTAAACCAACTTATATATGTGATTACTACAACGAAACACAGGGCTGAGTGCATGTGTGTGTATATATGTACTGTATGTCCGCTAAAGGAATCTGCACTATCGCATTTACAATCACGAAATTTGGCATATAGGTGTCCGGGAAGGTTTTAGATCGGTCTTGGCTCTCTAGTACGTACTGTTCCTGAGATATTCCCAAAAAATGCATTAGCCTGCTATACACAGGGTCACATGTCCCTTATCAGCCAATAGATCTCACAGGCTGTTAGTCTCCACATACACCAGGTTTCCATAACAACCCAGCCATTTTTCTTTACTGCGGTAGGTCAGCTTTAAAGGGGCAGGTAGCTGCGGATGAAACTGTTAAGGGAGAGGAGTGCTGTGGAGGTCACAGTTAAGGGGGAAGATAGAGTGGCCATTCAGGCCACCCTCAAAAGATGGACTTAAAAACCCTTCCCCCAGGTTCCGCTAAGCCACGCCCAATCCAGTTAGGCCATGCCCCCTCCCACTCCTCAGCCATCAGGGGTTGAAAAAATGAAGGTACAAATCAACTTCTGTCAGCTGCAGGGGTGGAAGGGAAGGTGGAGTTCACGCTCAGACAGCACAGGAGGACAGGGAGTCTGAAAGCCGTACTGACCGGCCTAAAACCGGACCTCTGGCCACCCTAGGGGCAGTGTTAAGGGGTGGGTGCTGTAGAGGGCACTGTTAAGGAGGCAGGCCCCTGTGAATGTAACTGTCAAGGGGGTGGGGTGCTGTGGAACTCACTTTTAAAGGGACAGGCTGCTGTGAAGGCCAAAGTTAAGGGGTGGACTGCTGTGGAGGTCCCATTTTAATGAAACTGTGGGGGGGGAGTATTAGGGGGTGGGGGCTGTGGAGGTCATTGTTAAGGTTGCAGGGTACTGTAGATGTCACTGTTATAGTGGATACTATCAATATCTTTTAACAACACACACAAACTTTAAATTAAATAGATGAAATATACCCATGTGAAGCCGGGTCCTTCAACTAGTATATATATAGAGGCCCAAAAAGAGGTCCAAAAATGTCAGGGTTTGGGAAGGGTTCCAAATGAAAGACCTAGAGCCAAAATGTGGATAGTAGCAGCTCTAGTTATCCATCTAGAAGTACTAGTAGACCACAGCTGTTCCTGCTGGCTTTGGAAAGGTATAAAATTATTGTGGAGGAGAAAGAGGGTCAGATTGTAGATTGGATGGCTCACTCCTCCTCTCAGTTGCAACAGGATAACGTGAAGGTGACTTCAGAGTCCAAAACCATTCCATAGAGCCAAGGGTCACAGCATTCCTGTTCCTCCTCCTTGCAACCCCAGAAAAGGCATTCAGTGGAGTTATCTCAGACTTCACTGTTCCTTCCTAATGTAGTACCTTCCTTTTTTTAAGTAGTGGCAATAAAAGCCCACCATGCCCTATGGCAGGAAGTCAAGAGAATCTCCCTGTTGACTTTTTGTGTGAGAGCTGTCACCATTTGGGCTGCCATGAAAAGGAATTTGGGGAGGAGGTTGGTGACTCCAAGCATACATGTGTTGATGGTGGTGGTAATAGTGGCACTTGACAGTGGGGGCAGTGACGCTGGGAAATGCAGGACAGGGGAAGAGGAAACCCACCATGATATCTCCTAGACTGATAAAAGCAGCAGAGAGAGTGAGGACTCCAATGAGGGTTGCATGACGGACCTGGGAGATGGATGGGGATGTTGAGGAGCAGGCAACATCAGTTGAGAAGGGCAGTGATGGCAGCAATAAAGAGCAGAGGCCACAAACCTCCCAAAGAACACCCAGGGCCATGTCTGCTTCAGGATCTGATGATGCCGCTGATGCTGCGTGTGGGTTAGGCTCAAAACGTTCCAGATCTAAGCCCAGCCTGGATGCCTATAGCTCTGTGTGAGCAATTCCCATATGGCACTTTTATTCCACAAGGCGGGCACAAAAATACGTGTGCAGGATCTGCAGGATTAAAATAAACTGTAGCATTTATAAAACACACTCATAGCTACCAGAGTTCTATTGCACCACGTGAGGTAGCATCACCGGATCCTTTATGAAAATAGAACTGCCAGCATTCCCAATCAAAACAAGTCTGTCCTTCTTCTGGTCCTCTTTGTGGTAGGCAACTTGCATCACCAAGCAATGTGGAATCTTTGTCATCATCATCATCATTAGAGATGAGCGAAGTTTTGAAAAATTTGATTTGGCAACTTCACCAAAGTTAGCCAAGGCATTTGACTCATTACAAATTAATTTGTCACAAATCTCTATACCCAGGCCAGTAACCTTATGGTACAGCCACACGGAGTGGCCATGCTGTGGGCAGGTTGCCGTCATGCTGTGCGAAAAACTGTTCAACCAGCCTGCAGCTGCCTTTCATTTAATAATGAAGACCACACTCCATAGTCGTTTTTCATTATTAATGGCCATGTGGCTCCTTTAAACGGGGACTGTTGCTGGTATGGGGTTTGGCTAGTTAAGTGGGGGGACAATATGCATATTATTGCTGTTCTTGCCTGCAATCTCCTGAAAGTTATTTGACAGTAAACACTGTCACATGCCCTACAGGTGGGAGCCCTTCTTTTGCCATCTGCTTCTTCTCCTTTTCCACATCATCTAATATCGATGAGAGTATGTCATCAAGAACTTCCAACTCCTCTCTCTGCATCTTTCTGACTTTTCATGGAGACCAAGAAGGATGATTTAGAAGAAGTAAAGCCAGCAAAAAATGAGGATGGTCATCATTAAGACTCAGCCCCCCCTAAGGGGTGCAGGCTGGAGGGTATTGGTTGGCACACTGGCATCTGAATTATAAAGACCCCTTAGATTTTTGGACAGACAGACTGGAACAATGGCCTGAACTGGCACATCATGCTCCCCTTCTTCTATCTTGCCCAGTCTCCAGTGTCATCTCAGAGAGGATTTTCAGTGCCACTGTGGGCGTGGTGACCAAGTTGTCCTTCGTCAGTGTCCAAAACACTCACTTTTGTCAAAATGAACCAAGTCTAGATTCTGGAGTATTTTCACACTCCACCAGCTGATAGATCTGGCGTGGATGAAAGTGCCCCATCTTTCCACTGTTGCCATTACTGCTGTGACCTGCCTACCACCATTTTCCGTACCGCTGATGCTGCCACAGCCAATCTGCCGCAGTTATCATGCCGCATACATGAAAACTGTGCGTCATTTCATACATTTGGTGCAACCACACAATATGAACCAGGCTTTAAAGTGACATAAAAACAACCTCAAATTATAAATCACCCCCATAGTGCATACCTTTACTCTCAGTGTCAGCATTAAGTAAAAGTTAAGACTCCTCCCTTTCTCTTTTATCATTCCCTATACAGCATTTAGAAGCACAATACTCCCTGAGAGGATTGACTAAACAGCAGGGTAATAGAACTGTTATGCCAGTGGTCTGTGCCCACTGTTGTAGGTACGGCTAGTGGAGCATTCACACAGTCCTCTATTCCATCCCTCCAGTGGTAAGAGCCCTCCTGTATCCTCCTACTCATCCTCATTGGGCATTAAAGGAGTTGTCCAGCCGTTAATATTAATATAGGTCATCAATATCTGAACGGTTGGGGTCCGATTCCTAGCTATTCCACAAATGAGCTGCTTGAAGAGGAGGTAGCACTGCATGCGAGCGCCACTTCCTCTTTATTACACTGTACTTCGTCTTGGAAGTTCAATGTAGTACAACTACCTGCTCCCTTTATGTGAATAGAGCAAGTACTTGTAATTACACTACACCACTGTTCAACACGAGACAAGGAGTAGTGTAAAGACCAGGAAGCAGCGCTTACAAGGAGCGCCCCCATGATGTCAGAGCCCTGCCGATCTGATATTGATGACCTATCCTGAAGATAGGTCATCAATTTTAACAGATGGACAACCCCTTCTGCTCTGCTGGCTGCAATTTTAGCCTTCTTTTTTGCTTCCTGCCAGCTCTGTGTCTCCTTCTGCAACCCATAGGCACCTTAGTCCTCTCCAGCCAATGGCTAGCCACCGTTGGGTATTTAAAGCAGCTTCTCCTATTGGAAACTTCCTGAGCAATAGGTTCAGTACTCCAGTGCCCTGGAAAGGCATGTTATTTCTTATTTGACCCCATGTGCCAACTTCTACCTGTTCTCCAGATTTTAAACTTTGCTACCTAACCTCTGCCTGTACTGTTCATTGTTGAGCTTTCATTGTTGAGCTGTCTGCTATGATTCTTGAATCGACCTTTGGAACATACAAACTGCCTTCCCTCACCTTGAATTGTCCCTGACTATGGTTTTTGTCTGATTACTGTCACCGGTGTATCTTGACTGCTGTGGGTCAGCTTCCTACTAAACAGAAACTACTCAAAGAGGTGACAGCCTGCTAGCTCCCTTCCAGTGAAATCCAGATCTCTATATAGGGATTAAAGGGTGAAGACCAGGGAGGCCACTTATATAACAATCTTAGGAGTAGCACAAAGTCAAATATGTTCAGTAGACACAGCTGGTAGGTAGACACAGTCAGATCCACTTCTACCTAGTAATAGAAACAGTGAACAGCAATTAGTAGTTTGGGATGTTTGGGATGTCACCCCTGTCATTTAACCCTTAAGATGCCACGTTCAGCACTGAACACTGCATCTGAAAGTCACATACAGCCACATACCCCTTCCCGACCAGCGCCGTACATGTTCCTGCGCTGGTGCAGTGCAGGAACATGACGCCCGCTCGCGGGTGCGGCGGGCGTCATGGCCGGCAAGTCTCTGCTGTTTCTAACAGCAGAGACTTGCCGCTACTTACCGCCATCGGTGGCATCTTCTAGGGCCTTCTGATGCCGTGATCACACGTGACACGTGGTGTACAGACGCCCCGAGTGGCCAATCGGGGTGTCTGTACACCATATGAAAACTGTAATCCTCGCTGGTGAGGATTAGTTTTCAAACTGCAATTCTTATTCTGGCCACTAGCAGGCCAGGATAAGAAATGAGCAATTATGGGATTTAACTCCATCTAGTAAATCCCTGATTGCTCATAAGAAAAAAAAAAACACAATATATCAGCTCATATTTGAGCTTTAAAATAGTCAGAAAAAAATAAAAAAAAAATGTTAAAAATATATAAAAAATAAAAAATATATAAAAGTTCAAATCACCCCCCTTTCCGTATAATGAAAAAATAAATACCTAAATAACAATAAATATAGACATCATGGGGTATCACCGTGACCGAAAACGCCCGTACTTTTAAAAATATTAAAAAAAATTCCAATACGGCGAATTGTGTGGCGGAAAAAAGCGTCCAAATGGCGATTCACCGTTTTTGTCGCTTTTTTTTTCTAAAAAAAATTAAATAAAAATTGATCAAAAAGTCATACACACCCCAGAATGGTATCAATAAAAACTTCAGATTGCCCCGCAAAAAATGAGCCCCCATACAGCTCCGTACACATAAATACCAAAAAGTTATAGGGGTCAATATATGACAAGGAAAAAAAAAAAGGGCAACTTTCTAATTATTTTATCACTATCAAAACACAGGAAAAACTATACATATTAGGTATTTCCGGATTCGTACTGACCAGTAGAATAAAAGTAACGGGTCAGTTTTAATGCACATCGAACGCTGTAAATAAGAAACCCGTAGAACTGTAGCGGAGTAGCGTTTTTTTTTGCAATTTCACCTGATTTGGAATTTTTTTCCCGCTTCCCACTACACCATATGCAATATTAAATGGTGGAGTTGGAAAGTACAACTTGTACCACAAAAAACAAGCCCTCATACAGCTATGTGAACAGAAAAATAAAACAGTTATGGCTGTTTGAAGGCAGGGAGCGCAAAACGAAAATGCATAACCGAAAAAAAACTCCGGGGGTAAAGGGGTTAAAAACAAAAAAAAAATAAATGCTCACCTCATCCATTTGATCGCAGAGAGGTCATTGTGGCCATCTTGATTGAATAAAAGGTGCCAATTTGTGTGATTATGTCACCATGTCATCATGCTGGGTGGATGCTGGGTGGACGCCCACCCAGTGTGGTGACATCATACATCAGTGCGTATGAAAATTGGCATGTTTTCTTCAATAAAAATGGCCTTGATGGCCTCTCTGCGATCAAATGAATGAGGTAAGTATGGTTTTCTTTCCCTACCATTTCATGAAAAATTGATTCATTAGCATGAAGTGCCAAGAAATTCAGATTTGTGGCAATTTTTTCCCTGAAATTTGGATTGAATTCCACTTTGTTAACTTTGATTTGCTCGACACTAACTACAGTATATGGCTTAGGGGGATTGTATCATGTTGGGAATTTTTGAAAATAGTTTTTCTTCGACATTTCTTTGACATTGAGTTGGCGAGAACTGCACCAAATTTAGCAAAAGTCGCATTGTGTTTGTTAAATCTTAAAAAAATTGGATCAGTGGCTCATCCAAGTGCCTATTGTGGAGTATGGTGCTCACTTCCCAGGTACATCCAACCTTAAAATAAATAACAAGAAAAAACTTTGATTGGAAGGGCACTCAATATATCTAGAAAGCAGTTTAACATGTGATATATTTATTAAGAAACATAAAATTAAAATAATATAAAATTAAAATAAACACTTAACATATGTTAATATCATAAAATATACTGATGAAACACTGAGATAGCGTAAAATCTACAGTGATTGTATTACACTTTAAATTTTATGGTATTAAAATCTTATCTATGCATTGTGCTCGTAGTTGTCAATAGTTAATCCTTCATTTCCTGAGGATAAAGTATGCAAAGTTTCAGTGATCCACTGGTAATTGCAGAGTTTAAGCGGAGCGTGCTGATGATATGCAGAGTGCAAGCGGAGCGTGCTGTCTATATGCACTTGTGCTGATTAATGCAGAGTTTGTGCGGAACGTGCTGGTTTAAATTGTACAAAGTACAAGCAAAGCTTGTTACTTATATATACATACAGTTTGTTGTAATTGCTTCTGCCCAGTATCAACGTACTGCTGGAGGGGCCGCTCGTAGGTATCGCTGTTCGGTCTATCCGTGGCATCCCACGTGACCGCAGCACGTGCTTCCTTCTCCTCTGACGTATTTTGTCACGTGATGTATCTGCCGAAGGTCCTGGAAGGACAATAGTTGCCGCAGATTTTACAAATCTTTGAGACACAAACTCGGATTCTTGTTGGAATAAATAGACATCTGGATTTATGCCTATATATCTTTAGTGTCTCCTTCAGTCCCAAACGCGTTTCGGAGCTAACTCTGGCTCCTTCCTCAGTGGCTGAAGAGGACACATTTTATGCTGCTTTATATAATGATTTAAGTGTCACTAGATTGGTTGATCGATCTATTAGGTTTATCCAAAATGTGTACTGGATTTTCACTGAGTTGATCACCTTTTAAGATAAAGTCAGCTTTTTTATATTAGTTCAGAATAAAATGAAATAAAAGTAGAGCAGCAGTGTATAATAGTGCCTAAATAACACAAAATAAAAAATGACAAAAATAGCAAGAATAACAAAAATACTGGTTATAGCCCAATTTAATGCATTACAGATGCGTTTTCCATACGTTCCATTATGTTTTTTTGACTTGTACATCAACTAAACCAGATCATTCACATGCCGAATCATTTGCTACAATATTCATATATTGAGCCATTTGATGTATACTGAATACTGAATTCAGTATACATCAAATGGCTCAATATATGAATATTGTAGCAAATGATTCGGCATGTGAATGATCTGGTTTAGTTGATGTACAAGTCAAAAAAACATAATGGAACGTATGGAAAACGCATCTGTAATGCATTAAATTGGGCTATAACCAGTATTTTTGTTATTCTTGCTATTTTTGTCATTTTTTATTTTGTGTTATTTAGGCACTATTATACACTGCTGCTCTACTTTTATTTCATTTTATTCTGAACTAATATAAAAAAGCTGACTTTATCTTAAAAGGTGATCAACTCAGTGAAAATCCAGTACACATTTTGGATAAACCTAATAGATCGATCAACCAATCTAGTGACACTTAAATCATTATATAAAGCAGCATAAAATGTGTCCTCTTCAGCCACTGAGGAAGGAGCCAGAGTTAGCTCCGAAACGCGTTTGGGACTGAAGGAGACACTAAAGATATATAGGCATAAATCCAGATGTCTATTTATTCCAACAAGAATCCGAGTTTGTGTCTCAAAGATTTGTAAAATCTGCGGCAACTATTGTCCTTCCAGGACCTTCGGCAGATACATCACGTGACAAAATACGTCAGAGGAGAAGGAAGCACGTGCTGCGGTCACGTGGGACGCCACGGATAGACCGAACAGCGATACCTACGAGCAGCCCCTCCAGCAGTACGTTGATACTGGGCAGAAGCAATTACAACAAACTGTATGTATATATAAGTAACAAGCTTTGCTTGTACTTTGTACAATTTAAACCAGCACGTTCCGCACAAACTCTGCATTAATCAGCACAAGTGCATATAGACAGCACGCTCCGCTTGCACTCTGCATATCATCAGCACGCTCCGCTTAAACTCTGCAATTACCAGTGGATCACTGAAACTTTGCATACTTTATCCTCAGGAAATGAAGGATTAAATATTGACAACTACGAGCACAATGCATAGATAAGATTTTAATACCATAAAATTTAAAGTGTAATACAATCACTGTAGATTTTACGCTATCTCAGTGTTTCATCAGTATATTTTATGATATTAACATATGTTAAGTGATTATTTTAATTTTATATTATTTTAATTTTATGTTTCTTAATAAATATATCACATGTTAAACTGCTTTCTAGATATATTGAGTGCCCTTCCAATCAAAGTTTTTTCTTGTTTGTTAAATCTTGGCTCATCTTTTACACTTTTGCCTAGAAATGCTACTCCACATATGCCACGCCAATCCTGACTGAAGTGATATTGCAATGTTTGTGCAACTTATTACAATACACAAAAATTAATCTGAATTGAAACAAATTACCATTACTAACCACACCCACTTTCAAAAGTGGCAAGTGTGGCAAAAAGTTAAAAATTTTGGTGCAAACAGCTACACCAAAATTTGCATTTTTGTCAGAAAACATGTGTACAAACTTAACATGTGAATGTATATAGTGTATACAGTATGCATATGTTGAATTGTGCATATATATTTTAAATAGATATTCCCATAGGTTTAGGGACCTTATATGACTGTAAAGGGGCAGAAAATGTAAGGAGGAGACAGCACTATCTTATAGCAAAAGATCCAATGTTTCCAATGGTGATGGTGCCAGGGGTGTCGGGTCCCAGCCCGTCAGGCCTCTATTGCTTGTAGAAAGAACATAAATACGCAGCATTGACTGTCTTCAAAGATGTGGAGAGTTTATTCACAAACCGTGCAATGTTTCGACTTCGCAGAATCTTTATGTATGACATATATATACATATGTACCCACAACTAATGGGGGTAAGAAACCGCCCAAACTGGGGGTCAGACCCATCTACTCTGGAGATCACCTGTGTATAGTTATCAACATTAAATACATATAGCCCACGTGATTAACAACAGTGTACATCACATTGTCCTAAACATGATAGATTACAAAAACATAAGAATTTCCATATCAGACTCACTTTTCCAAAAGTCCATGAGGAGGAGAGAACAGATTTGGCGGCGTCTCTGTAAATAAACAGAGCATGCGCAACCTTTTTAGGGAGGAGCGGGTGTTGACCGACTAAGTGTTAATAAAAACGTACTACTCCTGTGTCAAGCACAGTTGAAAGGGCATATAATATGCGTCAAATGTAGTAGAAAATGATTATTTCACATTAGGACGAAAAATGTATCAGCGGGCTGGAGGCAGAACCCATTGCGCCTGTGCCAGGGGTTACCTAGCAGTATAGGACGCTTTCTCCTGTGTCAGTGCATATAATGTATTAGTGGATGGGAGAACAGGTCACCGTGTTGTAGGCAAGGAATATAGGAATAAGGAGGATCATTTGGGAGGGATGAGTACTGCAGAGAGGGACCGTCACACCTGATTACTGCTACAAATAAAAGTATTAAAATCACAGTGTTACCAACAAAGCTGGTGGGCATGGCCCAACACGGACCAATAATTAACAATATGTCATAAGTTTATATTATAGTGGGGATGAATTGCCATCCCTAAAAAAATGGTGGCATGAGGGGACAAAGTCCAAAGAGAGACTGCAGCAAACACACACTCAAAGAACTGTCCAGAGTGCTCCTAATGTCCAGTGATTTTCATCCTGGTCATGGGGGCTAAACTTTCACCACACACTCAATGGTCCAAACCGTTCTCCAGAGAGGTAATCCACCCCTTTATGGGAGGAAGACCCATCTGGGGGTCAGCCAATGGGTCAATTTCACACACTTTAGCAGCCTAGGAGTCAGTAGTACTCCCAAAAAATGGTCCTCAAATAGTTACTACTCATATGGTGAGGTGTGGGAGATCCGAATTCAGTGAATTACCTCCTACCTCATTGTTGGCCACCTTAAGGGGGGTAAATAAATAAGGTGTACAATTCAAATCCCTCTATAGTACCATTAACAATAATTGGTCTTGTCCAGAGGAACAGATGGGTAGCAGTACCAGGGTACCCTAATTCCGGATCCGCGGCGTCATCCAATCCAAAATGGTTTAGGGCCTATAGAAAACACTTTAGTAAAAGTGCTTAGGGAAAAGATCCAAAATAGTTCTCTTCCGTATAGTAAACATGAGTGTGATACCACCTAATGTGAAAAACAAAGAAAAAGGCATTAATTGGCATGTAAAAACAAAAGAACATAGCACTTAGCTGGGCAATTACTTATACAATATATCAAAAAATAGCAAGATAAGGCATAATCAGAAGGGAGCTAGAAGAGGGAGCCCACCTTAAACTCACGGTTAAGACCCTTTGGTTCCATTGTATCTAGTTCAAAAATCCATTTAAGTTCAAGTCTCTTTACTAACCATTCTCCTCAAGGAGGGTACCCCATCAATAATCCTGAACCTCAGTTGTGTGACATTGTGTTTCAGTTTCAAAAAGTGTTCAGGTACTGGAAGTTCAACCTGGTTAGCCTCGTTCAGGCATTGCAAAATATATACAACATAATCAGAGGAACAAGTAAAATATTTCTTAATGGCATATAGTTTATCCGTCCTTGGATGAGAAAAGATGTTGCCTCTGATGAGACTGTTGCAATTACAGCAGTTCAAACAGGGGAAACAACCAGTTTTTTGTTTACCTTGCTCAGTACTACAGACAGTGTCTGTACAAATCAACCTATCCCCTAGGTTCCTAGATCTTTTGTAGGACATGACGGGTGGAGCCTGGAACTCTTCTATCTCTGGGAATGTCTGGGAAAGAATGTGCCAATTATGTTTAAGTACCCTGACCACTGACTGGGATGTAAGTGGACACAAAGGGTACACGTTTGTCCCTAGTGTGTGTCTGGTTAGTAGTTAATAGTTCAGCTCATTCTTCTGTCCTAACCCGTATTTGATGTCTTTTAACCAGTTTCCTTGGGTATCTCCGCGCAATAAATTTATGGCCCATCATGTCTAGTCTATTATCCACCAGTCCCTCATCTGACACTATGCATCTAACTATCAAGAGTTGACTGTAAGGAAGGTATTCTATCGAAACATAGCATGTTGTTCCTATCTGTGGGCTTTACATATCTGTATTTAGGGCATTGCCCCGTGTGTATACCAGAGTGTCCATGAATTGCAAAGAGTTTTGAGAATAAACCAGGGTAAATTTAAGTTCAGTGTCGATCCCATTGAGGTAATTATGGAAGTCAAGAATTGTGCAGTGGATCCCTTCCAAAGCAAAATGATATCAACAATATACCTCATCCACACTCTCACAAATTGGAAGAGGGTGGATGGGTATATATGTGTCTCCTCTATGTGGGTCATATAAATGTTTGCATATGACGGGGCCACGTTGGACCCCATAGCGGTCCCCCGACTCTACACATATAAATTATCTTCAAAGAGGAAGTAATTCTTTGTTAAAAAAATTTCCAGCAGATATAGTACAACGGCAATGCTTTCCTCCGGTAGTGTGGATTTACTGAGGGCATTCACTATAATCCATTTCCCGTAATTTGGATAGAAAATGTGTAGTATCTTTAACCCATGAAACGGCCCCTGTAACAAATGTTAAGGGGCAGATACATGGGATTAAACAAAAACAGCAGCAAATGTTAAATGTTAAAAATAAAAAACAATAAAACCTCTCCAATACCCTGTCAAGCCAAGGATGAAGCACTTGCACTTCCCAGTCTTTGTTAATAAGCTGCTAGTATGTGGCCACGGAAGTCAATAAGTGGCCTCAGCAGTCCAGTGTCTACTTGACAGTGACACTGCATAACTGAATGTGCCTCAATAAATTTGGTGTACAAATGTCCCCCTATGTGTTCACAAATTGTGACAAAAATAGTACTTGCATTTGTGACAAAACTAAAAACTTTATTAGTTTTTGGGTCTTCTTTCACTGTGTTTTCAAAAGCTTCCAGTCAAAACGCATATAAAATGGATAAAATCAATGCCAATCATGACATAGATGCCCATGTTCAGTGTATGCCACCGAATGGAGGTCTAAAGTACAGTAGGCATCTGTCAATATAATGGGTCTGTTTGACATATTTGTATTTCTCATTGCCCAGGTAAACATTTTCTGCAGATCCATTATGAAAAGACCCTTACATATGTACACATTTGTTATATATGTTCCCAGTTGGATACAAAATATAACAAGAAAAATTAAGCAGTCTGTAATTTCCAGTGCAGACATTTGATGTCATTATATCTGTATTGTGATATCTGCTCTTTTTAGGGGACAAATGAATGGCATGCATCCATGTAAACAATTGATATTGCGCAGAATAAAAGTGTAATCAGCGTTTAAAAGAGGATAAATAATAATAACTGATTGGTTTCTATCTTAATGATTAAATGCTGAAAAATCAAAATGTCTTTATGAACATGGGATTCATGCAAAAATTGCAAATTAAGTCACGGAGGAAATTTCGGATCTAGAGGTAGCTACACACGGTAGAGATTTATGTGCACAAAATCTGCATTAAATTGCACACAAAAAACGCACATAAATCCACACAATTTATCATGTATTTGGTGCATATTTATTTATGTGGTTTTTATACAGTTTTTATACAGTTTTTTTTATGCAGATTTGATGCAGATTTTCTGCAAATCTCAACCTTCCATTGAGGGTGAAATCTGCTCAAGAAAAACTCATCTCAGAAATCTGCGCAGAAAAAACACATGTTATCTGCATCATGTGCGGGTACCCCAAGAATTCAAAATTGTTTAATAGGATGAAAATGAACCATTGATGTATGTGCACTAGAGAATACTTGGTGGAAAATCTACTATGTGAAGCAACATCCACCTGGTTTACATTCAGATTTTTCTATAGGCCTCTTTACATGACAAAATCTACATTTAAAATCCATGACATTTCTACAACATTTTGGTCATGCTGTTCCAGAGAGATAAGCCATAGCTGTTGATGTGTTCATGGCTCATAGTAAAATTGTGTTTTTCTGTGAAACCAGAAGATTTTTGCATTTGTTTATAGTATATTAGAAACATGACCAGCATTTAGCTAAAGGCTTCCTGTTTAAATAGCATTCCAGTTTGTCTTCTGTGATATACTGTAGGCATTGCATGTAGCTAAGGGTAAGGCTACACAGAAATTTTGGGTATGTCACATATTTTATGTATTGCCATGTGGCAGGGTTGCCATAGGAATGAATGGGGTTGAAATGTGGCTTGCACATTTGCTACGACTGCAACATACCAATCACAAAAAATCCAGCAGTGCTCAAAATCTCTGTGTATCCATTCTCTTAGATATGCCGTGTGTGCAGAATTCCAGCAGGGCACACTGCCAAATAAATTAGTGAGAATTAGATGCTGTAGAGTAGAATAATTGCATGTTTTTTATGTGTGACTCTGGCATTTATAGTTTTTTTTAAATCTACTGTGGAATCTTCATGGTATACTGCAAGGGTTGTTTCCTTTGACATAAGCTGATTATACTGCACTGATAAATAACTGGCGTAACTATAGGTGTCATATACAGGCAAAATTCCATGGATTTCCATCTGTTACAGAGCACGATAATTAATGTTTAATAATTGCATCATGGTATCCAAAACATTAGCGTGAATTGGTAAACAACGTTAAGGCCATTTTAATATAGCAATAAATTATTTGTCCATGCATCTGTTAGAGTGAACACAAGGAATCCCCAGGTCACTAACCCTAAAGTGAGCTACGTTAACAATACTGTATGTTATGCTGTCCCCACTCCTGCCTGCTAGTCTGTATTTCTTTTAGGCCACGCATTCTTTTAAGTTCTTAAAGGACCAATATGGCCTAATGGTACCCAGCCAATGGCTACTGTGCCGGTGATATTTAAGGTGTCTCCCCCTATAGAAAAGTATCTGAGAAATGAAGTTCCTAGCTTGCCTAGTCCCTGCATAGGTGTTTTGTGTCTTCTGAACCCCCATGGCAGACCTTTCCTGAACTGTCTGTTCATCATATTGACCAGGTACCATCTGCCCAGACTTCAGTCCATTCATCATGCTCTTGCCTGTCCCCTTGGTGCCACGTGCTAGTGCCTCTTCCCGCACCTTGTCTTTGAATGAAGACTACTCCAAGAGGTAGTAGCTTAGCAGTTACCCTGCAGTGAAGTCTAGATTCCTGTACTGGGGTGAAAAATCAAAACCAGGGGACCACTTAGATAACACTCTTAGAAGTAACTTTAAGTCAAATTCATGCAATGACACACAGGGTCTACACCTTCCGATTTACACCTATAATAGGCACCTGCGTCACTTTTGAAGTCCGCAAGGCTGCTACTGCATCTCCCACTCCCATCTGCCACTGCGATGCTAGGGAGACTCATCCCCATCCTGCTATTAGCAACAACCCAAACAACGTCCCCATTGATGGATGTTTTGATCCGCACAACGGGGAGATGCAGCAGCTGCCGTGTGGGCATCAGAAGTGACAAGGGTTCCAGAGAGCAGGTAAGTATATTGTATACGAGGGGCCTGGGTATTGGGGGGGATCATTATAGGGGTTGGATAACCCCTTTAACTTAAAGAGATCTGAACCACATTAATACTAGTACTTTTCAGAGACTGTAAGATAATGCTGATTATCAGGACTGCCAGATTCAACACATATTATTGTAACAGCGGCTGCTGTGCACCGCTGTTCCCCTGCTTACCGCCGTGGTCCTGGGTGCCGTGTTCAGCGGTGATCTGCTGGCTGTTCTTCCAATTTACCGCTGAAGTCCTGGGCTCTGTCTGTGTAGTACAGTTGTTCTGGGATCTGCTCCACAGTTTCCATCCAGCCCTGACTACAACATGCTTTCTGCTTGTTCCCTGCATCACTCCCTTAGGGCTGGTGCATGTCAGTTCCTGTGCTTTATGGGTTGGATCATGTGACCTCGTTAACCAATCCTAGCCCTCCTCCACATATATAAGTGGCTCAGCCCCCTTCTCAGATGCCTCAATGTCAAGGTACTTTTTGTCCTGCTTAGGTTGCTATTATTCCTGCTTGTGTTCCTGTGTTCCGGACTTGTGCTTGTGTTCCCGGACTCTACCTACCTCTGACGCTACCTGCTTGATCCCCGCCTACTTTCATAGACTCTCCTGTTGCCAGCCTGGATTGCCTGACCTGTACCTGTGTTGCCTGCCCTGACCCATTGCCTGAATGTGCTTGTCTGAATTCGCCTCTGCCTCATCCTTCGGTCCTGCATTGTTGCTCCTGGTAATGACTCGGCCTTCTGACTACCTCTGTAACACTGGTACGTTGCTCAGGTACCTCCTGGTCTGCCTGGACTAGCTGCCTCGTGTGCCTATCCTCCTCAAGAGGTAGCGATCTGGGGGGGTGTGGCTTGCTACTGACTGGAGCGGACGCATCACCTCCTGCAAGAGAAATCTAATCCTTAGCATCCACCTCTGCATTGTTCTAAAATTGCCAAATAACAGTCAACCTGACATCCTGACAACAATAACTGCCGAGTGGACTGCTCCTAGAGGCCATAGCCCGTGGAGATCCGGAGATCGAGACGAGGCCTAGCACACAAGTTACATCCCCAGACTAAAGTTCCGGCTGTTTAACCAGCAAGGCTCCCGCCCATCTCCCCTACCCGTCCCGGGCCCACTTACAGACGTAGACCCCAAGTCTCAGCACAACTGAACCCTTCTCCATAGAAGGAAAACAAAAAAAAGGACTCACCTACCACTTTAATCTGCCCGGGCCGTCACAGCCTGAATGGCGGCACTGGGCCATCCATATCCACGCTACGGCTTAGCCAGTCCCAAAGCCCCACTGAATCGAGCTCCCTCCATATAAAAGGTTCTAGCTCACCCTCCTTCAGACCCTCGCAAATTAGGCGGACCTCATTGGAGGCCAACTTACCGGAGAGGTCTTCCCCACGGAGCCGCCATCTTGAGACCTTGCTGCCACTGCTCAGTGAGACTAGGAAAGTACATGGACTCAAACTCCTACAAAACTACAAACAGGGGGCTAGGCCTCACCACCTCATTACAACCCTCATCTAAGGCCTACAATATGATTCAATACCTCACCTGTATTTAAAGGGCCACTGACCCAATTTTTCTAGCTTCTACCTGAGCTACTAATTCAGAGCTCTGTGAATCTTCACAAGCTCCAGCAAACGGAATTCTAATACCCCCTAGACAAAGACAGGGATACTATCAGAAAAACCCCTGAAAGCCTGAGTCTGCTCTAATACTCGCAGCTTACCTACTTCTGCTATCAGAGGGATGGTGAAGATAGGACCGCAAAGACCCAGAATCTCAGCTCCGCAAAGTCAGACAGGTTCAATTGACTCCTTTCTACAAAAAAAAAAAAAAACTACAATCAGTACAATCCAAACCAACTCAGTCAAATAAACATTCATCAAGTGGAGACACACGCGGAGCCGCCAAGATGCACATCAGAGAGCTCTCTGATAACCTCGGACAATCCTTGGCCATTGGCGGATTTGGGAGCTATACAAACCACCATTTCTGTCATCTCCAGACTGCAACTCCTGACTAGACCGTTTCTTGGAATTTCTGGCGGCGTGGTGAGCTGTACTCCCTCCATCTCTGCAGCAGAGGCCTGTGTGGCCTGTGAAGCCTGCGTACTTCCGCGGGCCCAGCACACATCGCCCGCTAGCAACGCTCACCAGAGTCCACCACAGTCTCGGAACCTGGTGGAGATCCGAACTTAGTTTCCAGAAAATCAGCTGCTCTACTAACTTACCTGGTCTCGTTGAATGAAAGATCTAGTGCCCGCCGCAAATCGACATAGTGGACCACGTGGGACGCCATCTCAAGATTCCATCACGTTTACTAGCATAATTGCTTGTATGCCAATGTAATTCACCAGGGCTCTAAAAGACCCAACTCTGCAGCCAGCATTCAGACAAAATGGTCAAAATAGGCAATCCTAACACCAAATCTACTACTTCTAAAGGAGAGATGTATAAATACATGAAAAAGTCAAACTTTGGTGCTAATACTCCCCATCTAAACACTCTCTTTCTACATTTCATATGGACATGGGTGCTGAGTCAGACAGCGAAATGGACATTGCCCCTCAACCAGACTCTCCCGATCTCTCGCTCCTTCCTACAAAAATCCTTAGATAAAGCTGTAGCAAAATAGCTGGACCCCCTTTCCAGAGACCTGCAAGACATAAAACAAGACGTGAAGCACATAGGAACGAGAGTAGAACAACTTGCATCTGCGCAGACCGCCTTCTGTAGCTATAGCTCAGCAGTCACCACTAGAGATGAGCGAGTAGTGTTCGATCGAGCCGGTATTCGATCGAATACTACGCTATTCGGCATACTCGATTTCAATCGAGTATAACGGCGATGGCGCACTTAGAATTCGTTTCCCCTCCCACCTTCCCTGGCGCTCTTTTTCCACCAATCAACATGCAGGGGGGGTATGACAGGCCCGCGGAGCACGCTGGCAGCGCGAAAACAGCGTCTACATGGATTGGCTGGAAAAACCATGTGACCTCGAATATTAAAAACTCAGCTCTTCCTGCTCGTTCGCATATGCTGCGTGAACTTAGTCAGGGACAGAGGCTGGAGAAGGGACAGATAGGTTTTAGCTGTTGGACAGGCAGGAGCGTGATTAAAAGCCCTTATCAGGGCTACTATAGTGCAGTACAGTGATAGCTTTACTACAATATACAGTCTGCAGAGAACGGTTGCTGTATTCAGGGATAGCTGCTGGAGTAGGGACAGAGAGAGGCATTAGTGGTGTATTAGGTGCTCTGCTACATACAAAACTATATTTGGCACTACTGTTCTGCGTTCTTTTTGGCTGCAAAACCCTGTTATATACCTAGTGTGTATATGCACCATCTGATCTGGCAGTATACGGCTGTGAATTTTATTTTTTTTTTAAATATAGTTTATTTGGCTCTAGTGTTCTGGGTTCTGTGTGCCTGCAATACCCTTTTTGTATACCAGGTGTAAATACCCACCGTCTGACCTGTTAGTACACGGCTGTGTACCTAGAAATATAAAAAAAAAAAAAGCCTTTTCATTGGCACCTGTACTTTGCGTTCTCTTGCAAAATAATTGTATATACGTAGTCTTCATACACACCGTCTGATCTGTTAGTACACGGCTGTGTACCTAGAAATATATAAAAAAAAAAAGCCTTTTCATTGGCACCTGTACTTTGCGTTCTCTTGCAAAATAATTGTATATACGTAGTGTTCATACACACCGTCTGATCTGTTAGTACACGGCTGTGTACCTAGAAATATAAAAAAAAAAGCCTTTTCATTGGCACCTGTACTTTGCGTTCTCTTGCAAAATAATTGTATATACGTAGTGTTCATACACACCGTCTGATCTGTTTGTACACGGCTGTGTACCTAGAAATATAAAAAAAAAAGCCTTTTCATTGGCACCTGTACTTTGCGTTCTCTTGCAAAATAATTGTATATACGTAGTGTTCATACACACCGTCTGATCTGTTTGTACACGGCTGTGTACCTAGAAATATAAAAAAAAAAAGCCTTTTCATTGGCACCTGTACTTTGCGTTCTCTTGCAAAATAATTGTATATACGTAGTGTTCATACACACCGTCTGATCTGTTAGTACACGGCTGTGTACCTAGAAATATAAAAAAAAAAAGCCTTTTCATTGGCACCTGTACTTTGCGTTCTCTTGCAAAATAATTGTATATACGTAGTGTTCATACACACCGTCTGATCTGTTAGTACACGGCTGTGTACCTAGAAATATAAAAAAAAAAAGCCTTTTCATTGGCACCTGTACTTTGCGTTCTCTTGCAAAATAATTGTATATACGTAGTGTTCATACACACCGTCTGATCTGTTAGTACACGGCTGTGTACCTAGAAATATATAAAAAAAAAGCCTTTTCATTGGCACCTGTACTTTGCGTTCTCTTGCAAAATAATTGTATATACGTAGTGTTCATACACACCGTCTGATCTGTTTGTACACGGCTGTGTACCTAGAAATATAAAAAAAAAAAGCCTTTTCATTGGCACCTGTACTTTGCGTTCTCTTGCAAAATAATTGTATATACGTAGTGTTCATACACACCGTCTGATCTGTTTGTACACGGCTGTGTACCTAGAAATATAAAAAAAAAAAGCCTTTTCATTGGCACCTGTACTTTGCGTTCTCTTGCAAAATAATTGTATATACGTAGTGTTCATACACACCGTCTGATCTGTTTGTACACGGCTGTGTACCTAGAAATATATAAAAAAAAAGCCTTTTCATTGGCACCTGTACTTTGCGTTCTCTTGCAAAATAATTGTATATACGTAGTGTTCATACACACCGTCTGATCTGTTTGTACACGGCTGTGTACCTAGAAATATAAAAAAAAAAGCCTTTTCATTGGCACCTGTACTTTGCGTTCTCTTGCAAAATAATTGTATATACGTAGTGTTCATACACACCGTCTGATCTGTTTGTACACGGCTGTGTACCTAGAAATATATAAAAAAAAAAGCCTTTTCATTGGCACCTGTACTTTGCGTTCTCTTGCAAAATAATTGTATATACGTAGTGTTCATACACACCGTCTGATCTGTTAGTACACGGCTGTGTACCTAGAAATATAAAAAAAAAAAGCCTTTTCATTGGCACCTGTACTTTGCGTTCTCTTGCAAAATAATTGTATATACGTAGTGTTCATACACACCGTCTGATCTGTTAGTACACGGCTGTGTACCTAGAAATATAAAAAAAAAAAAGCCTTTTCATTGGCACCTGTACTTTGCGTTCTCTTGCAAAATAATTGTATATACGTAGTGTTCATACACACCGTCTGATCTGTTTGTACACGGCTGTGTACCTAGAAATATAAAAAAAAAAAGCCTTTTCATTGGCACCTGTACTTTGCGTTCTCTTGCAAAATAATTGTATATACGTAGTGTTCATACACACCGTCTGATCTGTTTGTACACGGCTGTGTACCTAGAAATATAAAAAAAAAAGCCTTTTCATTGGCACCTGTACTTTGCGTTCTCTTGCAAAATAATTGTATATACGTAGTGTTCATACACACCGTCTGATCTGTTTGTACACGGCTGTGTACCTAGAAATATAAAAAAAAAAAAGCCTTTTCATTGGCACCTGTACTTTGCGTTCTCTTGCAAAATAATTGTATATACGTAGTGTTCATACACACCGTCTGATCTGTTTGTACACGGCTGTGTACCTAGAAATATAAAAAAAAAAAGCCTTTTCATTGGCACCTGTACTTTGCGTTCTCTTGCAAAATAATTGTATATACGTAGTGTTCATACACACCGTCTGATCTGTTTGTACACGGCTGTGTACCTAGAAATATAAAAAAAAAAAGCCTTTTCATTGGCACCTGTACTTTGCGTTCTCTTGCAAAATAATTGTATATACGTAGTGTTCATACACACCGTCTGATCTGTTTGTACACGGCTGTGTACCTAGAAATATAAAAAAAAAAAAGCCTTTTCATTGGCACCTGTACTTTGCGTTCTCTTGCAAAATAATTGTATATACGTAGTGTTCATACACACCGTCTGATCTGTTTGTACACGGCTGTGTACCTAGAAATATAAAAAAAAAAAAGCCTTTTCATTGGCACCTGTACTTTGCGTTCTCTTGCAAAATAATTGTATATACGTAGTGTTCATACACACCGTCTGATCTGTTTGTACACGGCTGTGTACCTAGAAATATAAAAAAAAAAAGCCTTTTCATTGGCACCTGTACTTTGCGTTCTCTTGCAAAATAATTGTATATACGTAGTGTTCATACACACCGTCTGATCTGTTTGTACACGGCTGTGTACCTAGAAATATAAAAAAAAAAAAGCCTTTTCATTGGCACCTGTACTTTGCGTTCTCTTGCAAAATAATTGTATATACGTAGTGTTCATACACACCGTCTGATCTGTTTGTACACGGCTGTGTACCTAGAAATATAAAAAAAAAAAGCCTTTTCATTGGCACCTGTACTTTGCGTTCTCTTGCAAAATAATTGTATATACGTAGTGTTCATACACACCGTCTGATCTGTTTGTACACGGCTGTGTACCTAGAAATATATAAAAAAAAAAGCCTTTTCATTGGCACCTGTACTTTGCGTTCTCTTGCAAAATAATTGTATATACGTAGTGTTCATACACACCGTCTGATCTGTTTGTACACGGCTGTGTACCTAGAAATATATAAAAAAAAAGCCTTTTCATTGGCACCTGTACTTTGCGTTCTCTTGCAAAATAATTGTATATACGTAGTGTTCATACACACCGTCTGATCTGTTTGTACACGGCTGTGTACCTAGAAATATATAAAAAAAAAAGCCTTTTCATTGGCACCTGTACTTTGCGTTCTCTTGCAAAATAATTGTATATACGTAGTGTTCATACACACCGTCTGATCTGTTTGTACACGGCTGTGTACCTAGAAATATAAAAAAAAAAAGCCTTTTCATTGGCACCTGTACTTTGCGTTCTCTTGCAAAATAATTGTATATACGTAGTGTTCATACACACCGTCTGATCTGTTTGTACACGGCTGTGTACCTAGAAATATAAAAAAAAAAGCCTTTTCATTGGCACCTGTACTTTGCGTTCTCTTGCAAAATAATTGTATATACGTAGTGTTCATACACACCGTCTGATCTGTTTGTACACGGCTGTGTACCTAGAAATATAAAAAAAAAAAGCCTTTTCATTGGCACCTGTACTTTGCGTTCTCTTGCAAAATAATTGTATATACGTAGTGTTCATACACACCGTCTGATCTGTTTGTACACGGCTGTGTACCTAGAAATATATAAAAAAAAAAGCCTTTTCATTGGCACCTGTACTTTGCGTTCTCTTGCAAAATAATTGTATATACGTAGTGTTCATACACACCGTCTGATCTGTTTGTACACGGCTGTGTACCTAGAAATATAAAAAAAAAAAGCCTTTTCATTGGCACCTGTACTTTGCGTTCTCTTGCAAAATAATTGTATATACGTAGTGTTCATACACACCGTCTGATCTGTTTGTACACGGCTGTGTACCTAGAAATATATAAAAAAAAAAGCCTTTTCATTGGCACCTGTACTTTGCGTTCTCTTGCAAAATAATTGTATATACGTAGTGTTCATACACACCGTCTGATCTGTTTGTACACGGCTGTGTACCTAGAAATATAAAAAAAAAAAGCCTTTTCATTGGCACCTGTACTTTGCGTTCTCTTGCAAAATAATTGTATATACGTAGTGTTCATACACACCGTCTGATCTGTTTGTACACGGCTGTGTACCTAGAAATATAAAAAAAAAAAAGCCTTTTCATTGGCACCTGTACTTTGCGTTCTCTTGCAAAATAATTGTATATACGTAGTGTTCATACACACCGTCTGATCTGTTTGTACACGGCTGTGTACCTAGAAATATAAAAAAAAAAAAGCCTTTTCATTGGCACCTGTACTTTGCGTTCTCTTGCAAAATAATTGTATATACGTAGTGTTCATACACACCGTCTGATCTGTTTGTACACGGCTGTGTACCTAGAAATATAAAAAAAAAAAAGCCTTTTCATTGGCACCTGTACTTTGCGTTCTCTTGCAAAATAATTGTATATACGTAGTGTTCATACACACCGTCTGATCTGTTTGTACACGGCTGTGTACCTAGAAATATAAAAAAAAAAGCCTTTTCATTGGCACCTGTACTTTGCGTTCTCTTGCAAAATAATTGTATATACGTAGTGTTCATACACACCGTCTGATCTGTTTGTACACGGCTGTGTACCTAGAAATATATAAAAAAAAAAGCCTTTTCATTGGCACCTGTACTTTGCGTTCTCTTGCAAAATAATTGTATATACGTAGTGTTCATACACACCGTCTGATCTGTTTGTACACGGCTGTGTACCTAGAAATATAAAAAAAAAAAGCCTTTTCATTGGCACCTGTACTTTGCGTTCTCTTGCAAAATAATTGTATATACGTAGTGTTCATACACACCGTCTGATCTGTTTGTACACGGCTGTGTACCTAGAAATATAAAAAAAAAAAGCCTTTTCATTGGCACCTGTACTTTGCGTTCTCTTGCAAAATAATTGTATATACGTAGTGTTCATACACACCGTCTGATCTGTTTGTACACGGCTGTGTACCTAGAAATATAAAAAAAAAAAAGCCTTTTCATTGGCACCTGTACTTTGCGTTCTCTTGCAAAATAATTGTATATACGTAGTGTTCATACACACCGTCTGATCTGTTTGTACACGGCTGTGTACCTAGAAATATTAAAAAAAAAAGCCTTTTCATTGGCACCTGTACTTTGCGTTCTCTTGCAAAATAATTGTATATACGTAGTGTTCATACACACCGTCTGATCTGTTAGTACACGGCTGTGTACCTAGAAATATAAAAAAAAAAAGCCTTTTCATTGGCACCTGTACTTTGCGTTCTCTTGCAAAATAATTGTATATACGTAGTGTTCATACACACCGTCTGAACTGTTAGTACACGGCTGTGAAGGCAAAATATTGTAACCAAAAAAAAATAAAATGCGGAGGGGGGCTAGCGGAATCGGACGTGGACGAGGACGGGGGCGCGGAAATGCTGTTGGTGGCCTTGTTGAAGCCAGTGGGGATACAATGCGTGCTGGTGAGGGTCAGCCAGGATCCCACTCATCCAGAATCCCTGCCTTTATGGGACAGTTAAGCAGGGGGCGGGTTACACCGCTGTTGAGGCCTGAGCAGGTTGAACAGGTGGTGCAATGGATAGCCGATAGCGCTTCCACACAGTTGTCCACCAGCCAGTCATCCACACAGTCTCACTCTGACCCTCCTTCCTCCACACCTGGCCAACAGAGTCATCCCACCATTGACCCCTCCCAGGAGCTCTTTTCGGGTCCTTTTTCAGATGTGCCGGAAGAATCCCAGGAGCTAGCACAGGAATTTGTTTGTAGTGATGCCCAACCACTTGAGTATTCGCCATCTCCTGCTGATGTGGACCCTGAACCAGCATCTGTTATCATGAGCGATGATGATGATGAGACGCAGTTGCCATCAAGGGAGGCTGTTGGAATGTCCAGTGGGCAGGAGGAGGAGCAGAGTGAGGAAGTGGAAGAGGAGGTGGTGGATGACGAAATGACCGACCCCACTTGGCCAGGGGTGATGTCCAGCGGGGAAAGCAGTGGAGAGGTGGTGGTCTGCGCAGCACCGAAAAAGGCAGCAAGAGGCAGAGGGATGTCCAGAGGCAGAGGGATGTCCAGAGGCAGAGGGATGTCCACAGGCAGAGGGATGTCCACAGGCAGAGGACAGTCCAGACAGAGAAGTGAGGCCACAGCCAGCAGGGCCGAAGCTGTTCCCGGCAGCGGGCAGTCGCGCGAAGCTCCCCCATCGAGGCCTCGTACTTCTGTGGTGTGGAGATTTTTTAATGTTTGTGCGGATGACAAACTGAGCGCGGTTTGCACACTCTGCCACTCAAAACTGAGTAGGGGCTCTGAGAAGAGCAATCTGACCACCTCAGGCATGCGGCGTCACTTGGAAGTCAAGCACTGGGCTGAGTGGGAGAGAGCAAACGCAATACAACCTGCGCCCGGTCTTGCTGCCACTGCCTCTTCCCCTTTGTTGTGTGCTGCCACTGCGGTCCAGACCTCCAGCCAGGACACCTCCACATCTGCCTCTGCCTCGGCTACTTTGGGGCCTTCTCCTTCAGCCTCCCCTTCCCCCGCCTCTTCGCCTGCACCTTCACACTCCTCGTCCCAACAACTGTCCATCTCGCAGGCGTTCGACCGCAGGCGGAAGTACGCCTCGAGTCACCCCCAAGCCCAAGCCTTAAACTGCCACATCTCCAAACTGCTGGCCCTGGAGATGTTGCCGTTTAGGCTTGTGGAGACGCAGGCCTTCCGCGACCTGATGGCGGCTGCCGCACCTCGCTATTCCGTCCCCAGCCGCCACTACTTTTCCCGGAGTGCCGTCCCCGCCCTGCACCAGCACGTGTCGCGTAACATCAGGCGGGCCCTGAGGTACGCAGTCAGCGCAAAGGTCCACTTGACCACCGACTCGTGGACAAGCGCTTGCGGCCAGGGACGATACATCTCTTTGACGGCACACTGGGTGAATGTAGTGGAAGCGGGGACGGGGTCGCAAACAGAGACGGCCTACCTACCACCCCCGCCCAAGATTGCCAGCATGGGTTCTGATAAACCCCCCTCCTCCTCCTCCTCCTCTGCCTTAACATCGCCCTCAGCCGCTAGCTGGAAGCGTTGCAGCACTGGCGCGGGGAGACGTCAGCAGGCGGTGCTTAAGCTCATCAGCTTGGGCGACAGGAAGCACAGCGCCCCAGAGGTGAGGGACGCCATATTGCAGCAGACGGAGATGTGGCTGTCGCCGCTGCAGCTAGGACCAGGCATGGTCGTGTGCGATAACGGCCGTAACCTGGTGGCGGCTCTGGAGCTTGCCGAACTCAATCACGTACCATGCCTGGCCCACGTTTTTAATCTGGTAGTCCAAAAATTTCTAAAGACTTACCCCAACCTGGCAGAGCTACTGGTGAAAGTGCGGCGCTTGTGCGCTCACTTTCGGAAGTCAACTGTAGCTGCTGCTAGCTTAAAAAAACTCCAGCAACGCCTCCATTTGCCTGAACATCGGCTGTTGTGCGACCTGCCGACTCGCTGGAATTCCACCTATTCCATGTTGGCCAGGGTGTGTGAGCAGCAGAGAGCATTGATGGAGTACCAGATTATGAATCCACGCGTGCCTCCAACTCAGCTCCCTCAGTTTGCCAACCACGAGTGGCCATGGATGGCAGACATATGCGATGTACTGCGTATCTTTGAGGAGTCCACCAAGAAGGTCAGCAGCGAGGACGCTATAGTGAGCGTAACCATCCCGCTCCTATGCGTCCTTAAAGAATCACTCATCGCAATAAGGGAGAACGCATTGCACGCAGAGGAGACGGGGGTAGGAGGAGACGCAACGGAGCTACACAGTCAGACCACACTTTTGTCTGCTTCACGGTGGCAGTTGCAGGAGGAGGAGGAGGATGAGGAGGAGGAGGACGACGTGGAGGTGGCTGTGGAAGAGGAGGAGGATGCTGGCGGCGAGGGTAGCAGTCAGGCTGTGTGCGTCCCATTGGTTCAGCGCGGATGGGGCGGAGAGGAGGCGGAAGAGGAAGAGGAGGAAATGGCAAGTGATCCTTCTGGTGGGGGCAGTGAGGTCATGCCTATTCAGAGTCTGGCACACATGGCTGACTTCATGCTGGGCTGCTTTTCCCGGGACACACGTGTTGTCCGGATAGTGGAGAACAAACTGTACTGGGTCTTCGCAATCCTGGACCCCCGGTATAAAGATAACGTCTCCTCTTTTATTCCGGTAGAGGAGAGGACGAATCGATTGCTGGAATACCAGAGGGAACTCGTGCAGAACATGATGGAGATTTTCCCACCCACCATCGCTGGCGGCAGAGAGGAGAGGGTCTCCCAGAGTCCCTCAACATCGATCAGGCCCACAGCCACCAGGGGAACACTCTCCAAGGTGTGGGACACGTTCATGGCACCCCCTCGTGCAACTTCCATCACTGCGGGGCCCGCTATCAGCAGGAGGGACAAGTATCGGCGGATGTTGCGGGAGTACCTGGCAGACCGTACCCCTGTCCTCCCCGATCCCTCGGCGTCCTACACTTACTGGGTCTCCAAGTTGGACACGTGGCTGGAACTGTCCCTGTACGCCTTGGAGGTGCTTGCCTGCCCTGCCGCCAGCGTGCTATCAGAAAGGGTGTTCAGCGCAGCCGGGGGCATTATAACCGATAAGCGCAGCCGCCTGTCAACCGACAGTGCCGACAGGCTGACGCTAATCAAAATGAACAGCAAGTGGATTGACCCGGACTTTGCTTCTCCAACAGTGGAAAGCAGCCAAAAGTGAAGTGCCATCTGTATGAAGTGCCATTTCCTCCTCCACCTCCTCCTCCTCCTCCTTAACCGCCGTAGAATTGCTCCGTAAATAAAAAAAATTATATATTTATGGCTCACCTCTTGGGCCTCCACAAAATTTTTAAGAGGTCTCACCTCTTGGGCCGCCACATAATTTTTAAGAGGTCTCACCTCTTGGGCCTCCACATAATTTTTAAGAGGTCTCACCTCTTGGGCCTCCACATAATTTTTAAGAGGTCTCACCTCTTGGGCCTCCACATAATTTTAAGAGGTCTCACCTCTTGGGCCTCCACAAAATTTTTAAGAGGTCTCACCTCTTGGGCCTCCACATAATTTTTAAGAGGTCTCACCTCTTGGGCCGCCACATAATTTTTAAGAGGTCTCACCTCTTGGGCCTCCACATAATTTTATCGAGGTCTCACCTCTTGGGCCTCCACATAATTTTTAAGAGGTCTCACCTCTTGGGCCTCCACATAATTTTTAAGAGGTCTCACCTCTTGGGCCTCCACATAATTTTTAAGAGGTCTCACCTCTTGGGCCTCCACATAATTTTTAAGAGGTCTCACCTCTTGGGCCTCCACAAAATTTTTAAGAGGTCTCACCTCTTGGGCCGCCACATAATTTTTAAGAGGTCTCACCTCTTGGGCCTCCACATAATTTTTAAGAGGTCTCACCTCTTGGGCCTCCACATAATTTTTAAGAGGTCTCACCTCTTGGGCCTCCACATAATTTTATCGAGGTCTCACCTCTTAGGCCTCCACATAATTTTTAAGAGGTCTCACCTCTTGGGCCTCCACAAAATTTTTAAGAGGTCTCACCTCTTGGCCTCCACATAATTTTTAAGAGGTCTCACCTCTTGGGCCTCCACATGATTTTTAAGAGGTCTCACCTCTTGGGCCTCCACATAATTTTTAAGAGGTCTCACCTCTTGGGCCTCCACATAATTTTTAAGAGGTCTCACCTCTTGGGCCTCCACATAATTTTATCGAGGTCTCACCTCTTGGGCCTCCACATAATTTTTAAGAGGTCTCACCTCTTGGGCCTCCACATAATTTTTAAGAGGTCTCACCTCTTGGGCCTCCACATAATTTTTAAGAGGTCTCACCTCTTGGGCCGCCACATAATTTTTAAGAGGTCTCACCTATTGGGACTCCACATAATTTTATCGAGGTCTCACCTCTTGGGCCTCCACATAATTTTTTCGAGGGCTCACCTCTTGGGCCTCCATATAATTTTTTCGAGGGCTCACCTCAAGCTAACTTTGCGCACTCATTAAAATATTTTCACAACAAGGACCTAAGAGCCCTCGATGGGAGAGCTTTGTGTGGGGGCCTGTTATAGGGAAGAGATGCGGCCCTGCGGGCTCTAGCCTGCCTTCTCCATGAGCCTCTGGCCAGCCCACGGCGTCTTCCTGCCTTTTGCGGTCCTACGCATCCCTCAACATCCCCACTGCTTTACCTGCTAGACATGACACTGGGCCAGGTCGGGTCACTGACATCTCAAGCGCCAACAATTTGGGCATTTTAAGGCTTCTGCATGTGTTTGAGTTGTTTTTACATTTTAAAGAAGACATGTCTGACCACATCTCACACACACACACACAATGACAATTAGGGGTGGGGTCTATTTGCTTTCCCCTTTGCCTATGCCATCTGTGGTTGTCATAGGCAACGTGATTTTAAGGGGTGCAGAATTTTATCTTCTTTTTTGTCTAGTTTGGCTTGGGGTCCATGGCAATGTAGAGGAAAGAAGGTTTCCTTGTATGGTCTCACTTTACAGAGAGGTTACATTGTCTTTGGAGTGTATTGTTGAGAGGCTGTGATAGTGGCGTAATAGTGCGACTTGGGCGCGTTATATGCACCCAGACATGCTTCCCCTGCTGTCCTAGTTGCATTCCAGCAGTGTTGGCATCCTTTTCTGAGGTTTCAGGGTGGACTTGGTGACCTCCAAGTGGTCGAATTGAGATTTCCAAGTGGCGAGCATTTTTTTCCCATAGACTTTAATGGGATTCGATATTCGGTCGAATAGTCGAATTTCGCGGTCTATTCGAATCGAATTTCGAACTTTCGAATATTTCACTACTCGCTCATCTGTAGTCACCACCAGTATTTCCTCCTGCCAAATTTATCTAAATGCAGCCTTTGACGCTTTGGAAGATCAAGAAAATAGAGGGTGCAGAAAAAATCTAAGGATTAAAGGCCTTCCAGAGACTGTGGGCAATCCTGACCTGCTCTCCACTGTGACACAGATTTTTCATACCACCCTAGGGGATTCATATACAGGAGACATAATCATTGGGCGAGTCCACAGATCCCTTAGAAGGAAGCCCAAAGACTCTGAACCCCCTTGCGACGTAATCTGCCGCTTACTAAATTACTCTGTTAAAGAAGAGATTTTACAAGCTTCCAGATTAACTACCCAAATTGAATATGAGGATGCTCAAATTCACATATTTCAAGATTTTCCCCCAAACATTGCAAAAGAGAAGAACTCTCAAACCGCTAACAGAAGCCCTTAGGTCAAAGGGCATATAATACAGCTGGAAATTCCCATTTTGCCTATCGTTCACATTTGGGAGGAAAATATTTTTAATCCGGTCTACTTCGGACCTCCCAGAGGTCTACAACGCCCTAGAACTTCCTGACTTGCAGATCCCTGACTGGGACGGATCTTGCCAACCTGCCACAACTCCAGCCTCCTACCCCCTGGGAAGAGGTCACACACGGTCGCAGCTCGAAATCCAGCAGGAAAGGCCGCCTTACCCCAAAGGCTATCATCACAGATAACACCTGAATTATTTACTGGTGATATTGTTATTTTCTTTACTATAGGAATGTCAGATGCTTGACTTCTTTAATGTCTTTATCTGCAATTATTATTGGATGTCTTCTATCGCTGCTTTTCAGCTAAAACCTTCTAGCACTTTTTTATTCATTTTTTACTTTCTTCTTAATCTCCCCCCTACTTATTTCTTACTTTAAGATACAGAATTATAGAGCTACTGATTGATCCACTTTTCTTTAGCTGCCATTACTGACAACATTTGAACCATTCTCTGGATAAAAGTGTTCTTTATTGTTATATTCTTGTACAACCCCTGGCAAAAATTATGGAATCACCAATCTCTGAGGATGTTCCTTCAGTTGTTTAATTTTGTTGAAAAAAAACAGATCATAGACATGACAAAAAACTAAAGGCATTTCAAATGGCTTTCTTTCTTTCTGGCTTTAAGAAATACTAAAATAAATCAAGAAAAATAATTGTGGTAGCCAGTAACAGTTACATTTTTAGAACAAGCACAGGGAATAAATTTTGGAATCACTCAATTCAGAGGAAAAAATATGTAGTCATGAAAAACAAACAAAATAACACTCCAACACATCACTAGTACTTTGTTGCACCACCTCTGGCTTTTATAACTGCTTGCAGTCTCTGAGGCATTGACTTAATGAGAGACAAACAGTACTCTTCATCAATCTGGCTCCAGCTTTCTCTGATTGCTGTTGCCAGATCAGCTTTGCAGGTTGGAGCCCTGTGTCTTTCTTCAAGGAATGTTTTCACAGTTTTTGCTCTATGGCAAGATGCATTATCATCTTGAAATAAGAAAAGTGTCCAAAATGTCAATGTAAACCTGTGCATTTATTGAAGATGTAATGACAGCTATCTCCCCAGTGCTTTGACCTGACAGGCAGCCCCATATCATCAATGACTGTGGAAATTTGCATGTTTTCTTCAGACAGTCACCTGCATAAATCTCTTTGGAACGGCACCAAACAAAAGTTCCAGCATCATCACCTTGCCCAATGCAGATTCGAGATTCATCACTGAATATGACTTTCATCCAGTCATCCACAGTCCACGATTGCCTTTCCTTAGCCTATTGTAACCTTTTTTCTGTTTAGCTGTTAGTGATGGCTTTCTTTTAGCTTTTCTGTATGTAAATCCCATTTCCTTTAGGCGGTTTCTTACAGATGAAACCAAAATCGAACTTTTTGGAAACAATGCAAAACGATATGTTTGGCGTAAAAGCAACACAGCTCATCACCCTGAACACACCATCCCCCACTGTCTAACATGGTGGTGGCAGCATCATGGTTTGGGCCTGCTTTTCATCAGCAGGGACAGGGAAAATGGTTAAAATTGATGGGAAGATGGATGGAGCCAAATACAGGACCATTCTGGATGAAAACCTGTTGGAGTCTGCAAAAGACCTGAGACTAGGACAGAGATTTATCTGCCAACAAGACAATGATCCCAAACATAAAGCAAAATCTACAATGGAATGGTTTAAAAATAAACGTATCCAGGTCTTAGAATGGCCAAGTCAAAGTCCAGACCTGAATCCAATTGAGAATATTTGGAAAGAGCTGAAAACTGCTGTTCACAAATGCTCTCCATCCAACCTCAAAGAGCTCAAGCTGTTTTGCAAAGAAGAATGGGCAAGAATTTCAGTCTCTAGATGTGCAAAACTGATAGAGACATACCCCAAGCGACTTGGAGCTATAATCGCAGCAAAAGGTGGCACAACAAAGTATTAATGCAAGGGGGCCAAATAATTTTGCACGCCCCACTTTTCAGTTTTATTATTACAGAAAAAGTTTAAATGATCCAATAAATTTCGTTCCACTTCACAATTGTGACCCACTTGTTGTTGATTCTTCACCAAAAATTTAAAATGTGTTATCTTTTTGTTTGAAATGTGGCAAAAGGTTGAAAAGTTCCAGGGGGCCGAATACTTTCGCAAGGCACTGTATACATCCATTCTAAATTCTTATTACTACTATTTCTAAAACTCCGCTATACTCTTTTGGCATCTCTTATTCATCCTACACTATCTTCTTAGCTTCACACCTTTATTACCCTTCTTACTTTTCCATCCTTTGACCATCAATCATTTAATATGTTGGGCCTCTGTGGCCAAAATGCCATTGGCTACTCATTGTTACTTAATGAGGTATTTGCACTACCTCAATGTTCTCCTACTATTTTTAAGAACAGAAATGTTCGCTCATATGTTTACAGTTGCTGTATTTGACTGTTCTATTTGCACTAACCATGTCCCATTCCCTCCTTTCCTAGTCTTACCTTCCCCCCAACACCTGATGCGTACGACCTGTTTGCCTTGTCTAAGCAACCACCAAACACTTCTACTAAATACCATCATGGCAACACTTCAAGTCGTATCTTATAATGTAAGAGGACTTAAGTCACCATCAAAACGTGGTCAGGTAATATATTTTCTTAAAAAAAAAAAAGCTGACATTTGCCTACTACGAGAGACACACTTTAAGAAAACTAAAATTTCCACTATGAATATGACACATTTTTCCCAATGGTTTCACTCTGGTTCTAATACTGGTGCATCAAAAGGGGTCAGTATAGGGTTCAGCAAGAACATTTCCTTCAACATGCTTGACAAATGTATAGATGCTGAAGGTCGCTATATATTTATCAAAGGGGAAATTAAAAATTCCACATACACAATCGGGAACTTGTATGCACCCAACAGGGATCAAATCCCTTGGCTCATCAGCACATTAAAAAAGCTTTCTGGTTTTAATGAAGGTACTCTAATGTTAGGTGGCGACTTCAATGTCGCAATGAATCCTCTTACTGATACCTATAACAGTAAATCTAATATAAGCCAGAAGGCTATAGCAAAACTAAAGGGATTACTTTATTACAGTCCCCCTTCAAAGGCAACAACCACTGCTGTCCCATTGTGTCCGGTGATTAATACAACTCGGGAGACCTCAGCTGCTATCACAACCCAGAGGTAGGGCCAACCCCCTAAGTTTAGACTGGTTCAAGACCTCAGAGCAGTTAATGCAGCCACTGTGCTGGAAGCTCCTGTTGTGCCCAACCCCCACACTCTGTTGGCCTCCATTCCCCCTGATGCTGTTTGCTTTACTGTGATTGACCTAGCAAATGCCTTCTTCAGTGTCCCTTTGCATCCTGACTGCCAAAAGTTGTTTGCCTTCACCTTTCAAGGATCCCAATACACCTGGACAGTCATGCCTCAAGGAGCCCAAAATAGCCCCAACCAGTTCACCCAAGCTATGAAGCTTTGCCTCACTCCATGGATACAAGCTAACCCCTCAGTCACTCTGCTCCAGTATGTAGATGATCTTCTACTTTGTGCTAGCTCCAAGGAGGACGGCAAACAGTCATCAGTCTCTTTACTTCAATTTCTGCATGGTCTTAACTGCAAAGTGTCCAAAGACAAAGTTCAGTGGTGTCACCCCAAGTTCTCTTTCTTGGCCACTGTATCTCCCATGGAACCAAGCACTTGACCGAAGACAGGAAGAAGGCAATAGAAGACATCCCCTACCCTAAAACGACTACCCAACTCCAAGCCTTCCTAGGCCTTATTACTTACTGCAGACAATGGATCCCTGATGCTTCCAGGACAATGCAACCATTGTATGATGCTCTGAAAACAGGACCTTCATTTGAAAATGCAGAATGCCCGAAAATCTATCGACAGCAAAAAGAAGCATTCCGGAAACTCAAAGACACCTGCGTCTACAATGTTCACTACTGCTACCTGAGAATATCACACTAAGAAGATGCACTGTGCTCAATCCTGCCACTCTTCTCCCACTCTCTAGGGGGGATGTATACTCCATTTCTTCTTCCTTTTCTTCCTCCGGGGAGAGAGTGGAGTATACATCCCCCCTAGAGAGTGGGAGAAGAGTGGCAGGATTGAGCACAGTGCATCTTCTTAGTGTGATATTCTCAGGTAGCAGTAGTGAACATTGCAGATGCAGGTGTCTTTGAGTAGTGAGGTGTTTTGGTTGAGTTTGATCCAAGATGGCTTTAAGATCATGTGGAGCATGAACAATGGCCTGAGGGCCGTGCATGCTGCCCATGCCCTTCTTGACAAAACTGCTGACATCATCCTTGGCCATCAGGCCATTGTTCATGCTCCACATGATCTTAAAGCCATCTTGGATCAAACTCAACCAAAACACCTCACTACTCAAAGACACCTGCATCTACAATGTTCACTACTGCTACCTGAGAATATCACACTAAGAAGATGCACTGTGCTCAATCCTGCCACTCTTCTCCCACTCTCTAGGGGGGATGTATACTCCACTCTCTCCCCGGAGGAAGAAAAGGAAGAAGAAATGGATGAAGCATACTTCAAGTTCCTACACCATGACTGTATACGACAGATGGACTCGGAAACATCTTCGCCTGTTACCGTCTCCGACACCCCACTGGACAATCCTGACATGGAGCTCTGGACTGACGGCTCCCGGTTTGCTGACGAATGTGGGCGGTTCCATACTGGATTTGCTGTTGTTACTCTACAACAGCCGGTGGTGACTGGTTCACTACCTAACCACATGTCAGCACAAGAAGCAGAGCTGGTAGCCTTGAAGAAGGCGTGTGAACTGTCAGAAGGCAAGGAGGTCAACATCTACACCGACTCAAGATATGCCTTTGGGGATAGCACATGACTTTGGTCAACTCTGGGGTAATAGAGGCTTCATCACAGCAGCTGGAACACCAGTGAAGCATGCTGAACACATCAAAGGCCTCATGCAGGCTATCCAGCTCCCGAAGAAAGCCGCAATCATCAAGGTCAGGGCCCTTGGCAGGGTGAACTCCAAGGAAACACAGGGAAACCACCTGGCAGACCAAGAAGCCAAGAAGGCAGCACTACAGAGAGTGGAAGAAGAGTGCCAGGAACAATATATGATGGCTGTGACCAGAGCAAGACAGAAGGCTCTGGAGGACATGAAACTACAAGAACCCTTTGACCCAATGGATGACTTGAGCATAGGGAGAACCCCGGAAGACAAACTCATCTCTGAACAGACGCACACTACCTTGGAAGAACAGAAAGAGTGGGAAGTCCATGGAGCTCGGAGAGAAGGAAGATTATGGAAGAAGAATGGACTTGTCTGCCTGCCCAAAAGAATGTATCCTGCAATTGCAGCATGGGCTCATGGCTGCACTCACAGGGGGAAAAACCAGGCCTTGGCTCTGATTCGAAAATTCTACTTTGCCCCAGGCATCTCAACCACCCTTACGGCCTACAACAAAGCCTGCCAAGTCTGCCAAACTTGTAATCCTTCCAAGACAGAGAAAGTACCTCCTAAACATCTGGCTAAACCAATGTATCCATTCCAGAGGATTCAAGTGGATCATATTCAGATGCCCAAGGCTGGGAAATACGAGTACGTCTTGGTCCTGGTGGACATGTTCTCTTCATGGCCAGAAGCTTATCCTGTGGCAAGCATGACAGCAAAGGTAACAGCTAAGAAGCTCATCACAGAGACTGTCTGCAGGTTTGGAATACCTGAAGTGATTGAGAGCGATCAAGGTCCTGCCTTCACAGCCCAAGTTTATGAGGAACTCTGGCACATGCTAGGGGCGGGGCTTGGCCTGCACGTCCCTTATCACCCACAAAGCAGTGGCAAAGTCGAGAGAATGAACTCTACACTCAAAACCAAACTCCTGAAAATGACCCAAGACAGTCCACTTCCCTGGCCAGAACTGTTACCCATTGCCCTATATCATGTCAGGCATACTCCCCTCGCTAAACATGGCCTCACCCCCTTTGAGATCCTGTTTGGGTCAGCTTCCAGGGTGGCCCACTTTAACCCTCAAGAGTTGACTAACAGTCATGATAAAACTGTACAATTTGTTATTGAACTTGCACGAGAATTGTCTAACACACATGCTGCAGTTTTGTCCTCCATTCCAGATCCCTCTACTGACGAAGCTATTCACTCACTGAAGCCCGGTGACTGGGTCCTGATAAAAAGACACATCAGGAAGACCTGTCTCGAGCCACGGTACGAGGGACCGTTCCAAGTCCTCCTGGTGACACCCACTTCGGTGAAGCTTGAGGGAAGACCTACCTGGGTGCACGCTTCGCACTGTAAGAAAGTGGACCCACCCCGTCCATCATCATCATGAAGAACATCTTTATCCTTTTCAAATTCTGTTTCATATGTGTGTGTGTGTCACTAGAAATAGCAATCACACGGGATGGGGGAGTAACCACTGGGGAGACAGTTACATTCTGGTACAATTCATCAAGTACCAAGTTGGCAACCTTTAAGTTTGAGTTTTGTGAAGTTGCCAAATGTGATGAGAATCCTGGGGGATATGGATTAAGTTTGCATAATCCCAAATCACTTGATGATAACTGCCGAAAAGGGACACAATACATATGTGTTACTGATAACTACTATGGTTCAAATTGTGCTTACTATGGGGCTGTGGGTTGGAACACTGGAGATACAAGTTGGGGATACAAACCACGGAGTGCCTTGAGCAGGAGAGATGAGAATGGCAGATCCTTGCTCTCTAGAATGACTTTGTATAAGCTACCGTGTAGTAATGGCCGTGGAACCCAACTAGTCTTGACCATAGAGAATCCTGGCCCAAAAGATGCTGGAACTTATATCTTGGCTACCTACAAAGGCAGCAACAGTTACAGAACACGGTTTAACATCAGTGATATGGTAGACTCACCACGTTGGAAGACTACCAAATTTGATAAGACTGAGAAAGAGGTGAAAACCAAGGTACAACGAAATGGGGGGATGACAGCCATTTCTAACCCTACAATAGAGGATGTCTATGCAGTAGAGACAGGATACAATGATGTCAATGTTTGGTTAGAATGGATGAAGTATTCTGCTATGCAAAGTAACAAGTCAAATTGTTATGCATGTTCTGGGATCCGCCCACATCTGGGTTCAGTCCCCTTACACTTGGGTCCAGCCATAGAGGAATGTTTCCTCAGTTTATTCACTAACAGAACTACCTCAAATCCAGACTGTGAAATGTGGAAGGTAAAATACCCCATAGTTACTCAAAAGCCGACCCCAAGCTATGGGATTACTATATACCCTGGAAACTACACCTGTTTTAATAACACTGATGGGGATAGAGATCTTGGGGTATTCAAGCCAGGTTACTGTGAAACTTATAGTAATGCCTCAAAGGATCAATACCTGTATCAGGTACAATCAGTGGCTGATGTTTTCTGGATCTGTGGGGACATGAAAATAAGATCCAGACTTGAGGGGAACTGGTCAGGAGAATGTGCCTTGGCCAAAGCTATAATGCCCTTACATATCATGCCCTTAAAAGACAGTGAAATGAGGCAAGGCCATAATACCAGACACAGAAGGTCTAGTGAACTGCCAAAGGGCAGTTTTGACCCCCATGTCTATATAGATGCAATAGGAGTGCCCAGGGGGGTGCCTAATGAGTTCAAAGCTAGAGACCAAGTAAAAGCGGGATTTGAATCCCTCCTCCCTCAGATAACAGTTAATAAGAATGTGGATTGGATCAATTACATATATTACAATCAACAGAGGTTTGTCAATTACACATGAGATGCTCTACATGGTTTGGCTGATCAATTGGGACCTGCTTCCATCATGGCTTTCCAGAACAGGATGGCCCTTGATTTGATATTGGCAGAGAAAGGGGGAGTCTGTAAAATGATCAAGAGATGTCTGTTTGCACCTTTATCCCCGACAACACAGGTCCCAATGGGAAGGTGACTTTGGCCATAAGATAAACTAGACAACTTGTCCCAAGAGCTCAAAAGAAATTCAGGGGTTGCAGACCCGTGGACCAGTACTTCTCCTGGATGAGTGGGTGGCAAAGATGGTTGACTCGCATAGGGATAATCCTGGGAGCTGTGCTGCTGATATGTTTAGTAGTGGTATTGTGTGTTATTCCTTGCATCAAAAAAACAGTATCAAAGACCGTGGACTCTGCAACAGAAGGACTGTATCCGGTCATACCTCAAGAAACATGTGTTGATGTCAACTCAGAGGGGGAGCAGGACATGCCTACCCGATTGATGACACCTCCTCCATGTCGCAAATCCATGTTGTTAGAGTAGGGACAGTGGTGGTCCTGACCCAGTAAAGTCCAGCTGCACAGGGTGATGTCCTGTTTAGGGGTCATTGGTCTCAAACTGGTGAAGAAATCCAACTCCCCCTCTCCCCTGGTAAGGCCACCTTTAGGTAGGGTCAGACGTGGAAAACATCAGTATTTAGGGGGGACTGTCGAGGTATATGTGGACTTAATGTAATGTATTCTATTACAAATCCTGAGTTTCCCACGTCTCCAGCATGATGTGAATTCAATATCCTAGATAATGTGATGAGACAAGAACAAATGTGCCTTTATATACTTTCATACCTTTTATACTTTTATACTCTGTAGTCTTTATAAAGCTTGCATAAAATGTTGTATTCATATTTAGCTGATGCAACAAGTCTAAGATGGCGCCTGTACTCTTATCTACACGAGGGCCTTATCTCTTCTCAAGGCAGTGATGCAGGATGGCATGAGGCTCCTTGCCCAATCAAGACCACGTAGGAGTACAAGAAGAGATATACATTGTTAGTTATTTGCATGCTTACGCCCCTTCTCCTTTTGTCTGTGAAGATATATATCATTATAATAAAAGAGGAACATCAGAGCTATAGAGACAAGCCACGAGGCATGATATAGAACTGATGCTGAACTATACCTACTGTGTCAGTGTCCTTTCTTATATAAGTGTACACTCATGCCTGTTTGATTTGGAGTGACTGATTGAACCCCAGAAAGCAATATTATTTGCTGACCTCAACAACTTCACTTGCTAAAACTAGCGGACGTCTGGCGAACCTTACATCCTTCAGTTAAGGACTATACACACTATTCTACACCCCACAACTCTTATGAAAGACTAAATTATATCTTCCTCCCTTACACGTAAATCCAACATTGCCTCTCCTCTGACATAAAGACTCAAGTCGTATCTGATCACTCTCTGATCGAAGTGGTGTATACCATCCCTCACTCTACTCTCCTCGCAAAAAATTGGAGATTAAATGACCTACTACTAAAACCTCAGAGAAATGTACAGAAAACAAACAGGGACTAAAGGAGTTCTTTGAGATCAATGATAACGGTGAGGTCTCAGTGCAGACACTCTGGGAAACGCATAAAGCACACGTAAGAGGGAAATTTATACCCCTCTCAGCATTTACACATAAAGAAAGGAATAGAAAGCTCGCTGAACTACAGCAGAAAATTACCCAATTTGAGTGCCTGCACAAGAGATCTCTTTTAGCCTCCCACTTAGCGGAACTTTCATCTCTGTGAGATGAACTCAAAAACTTGTTAAATATTCGTTCAGCGAAAGCCTACCTCTTTGCTAAATATAAATACTACGCTCATGGGGATAAACCCACAAGATTTATGCTGGCACAGATAAAGAGGAGGAAAGATAAATACTTTATTGCTAGTCTCAGGAACTCCTCTGACTCTTCAACATACAATAGTAAAGATATAGCAAAAGAATTTTGTACATACTATTCACATCTCAATAACATATATTCAGACCAGCAAAAATATAGTCCTTTTCAGAAAGACTCCCTGATTCAGGACTTCCTCTCATCACTTTCTCTCCCCAAAATAAGTGATATACAGTCCCAAAAACTTTGCTCCCCGATTTCTCTACAAGAAATCAAAGAAGTAATTATCTCTACTCCAAAGAATAAGTGTCCAGGTCCAGACGGTCTGACCTTATTTTTATTACACCACTTGTTTGGACATCGTCCTTCCCCATCTCCACAAACTATATAACTCAACAATGTCAGGCACTTCATTTCACAAACAGACTTTACTCGCCCAAATCTCTATCATCCACAAAGATGGGAAAGATCCCAGTCTATGTAGTTATTATAGACCAATATCGCTACTAGAGATGAGCAAGCACTAAAATGCTCGGGTGTTCGTTATTCGAGTCGAATTTTTCCCGATGCTCGGGTGCTCGTTTCGAACAACGAACCCCATTGAAGTCAATGGGAGACTCGAGCATTTTTTGCAGGGGACCAAGGCTCTGCCTAGGGAAGGCTGGGTGAAAACCTGGACACCTCAGAAAATGATGGAAACACCACGGAAATGAACAGGAAACAGCAGGGGCAGCATGCATGGATGCCTCTGAGGCTGCCTAATCCCACCATTACCCCAAATTCTCGGGCAACAGCCTGGTGGTGACCCTCAAGGCAATTGTGCTCACCCAGGACCATAAAAATTTATCGTGGCCCTGTATGGCTGTGACTACAGAGTGACCAAGTTACACTGCAGGAGCAGGCGAAGCACATAAAAATTTACAGTGGCCCTGTATGGCTGTAACTACAGAGTGACCGAGTTACAGTGCAGGAGCAGACGAAGAACATAAAAATTTACAGTGGCCCTGTATGGCTGTGACTACAGAGTGACCGAGTTACAGTGCGGGAGCAGGCGAAGCACATAAAAATTTATCGTGGCCCTGTATGGCTGTGACAACAGAGTGACCGAGTTACAGTGCAGGAGCAGGCGAAGCACATAAAAAATTATCGTGGCCCTGTATGGTGGCGGTGACAACAGAGTGATCGAGTTAGAATGAGGTAGCAGGTGAACCACCCAAAAATTTAGCCTGACACAGCATGGCGGTGACACCACCAATGCCTTTGTCCGACTGAGAATGCAGTCAAATGGCTGTAGGTGAGCCTCCCAAAAACATTTTTTTTTGAGTATCTGAAGTCAACCCTCCGAAAAAAAATTTTTTTTATTTTTTGTTGACGAAACTGAAAAATTGTTTTAGAGTGTCTGTAGTTGACGCTCCTGAAAAAGGTTTGGAGAGAGGGCCTGTAGGTGGCCCCCGGAAACATTGTCTTAAAAGAGTGCCAGTTGGCCCTCTAAAAAATTCCCTTTTGGGTCAGCGTTTGGCAATGAAGAAAAGGAGGAGGAGGAGTAGAGGAGAGGAATCGGATACATAAGGAATCTTATTCTTTAGCTGCTTTCTCCCGGAGGTGATTTGAATTCTGGTGAAATCCAGGCTTTGTTCATTTTAATGAGCGTCAGCCTGTCAGCGCTTTCAGTTGACAGGCGTGTACGCTTATCGCTGATGACGCCACCAGCTGCACTGAATACCCGCTCTGACAACACGCTAGCGGAAGGGCAGGCCAGCACCTCCAAGGCGTACATCGCCAGTTCAGGCCACGTGTCCAGCTTTGAAACCCAGTAGTTGTATGGAGCAGATGATCACGCAGGACGTTGTATGGTCAGCTAGGTACTCCCTCACCATCTT